>JASJUZ010000206.1:0-134146 GCA_037159825.1 Tupiocoris notatus | reverse complement strand
TTATCGACACATTTCGTAATTTATATTACGTATTACATAGATTAGTGGCTTTTTTCAAGCTCCATATCTTTCCTACAAATAAAATATAATCATGATTTATTGTTGAGTATATTGTAAAGACAACCGTTGTTGACCAGAACCGTTGCCACTACAAACAATAAAAAATAGTTAGTCCTGTTTGAAAAAAAGTCTGGAATTCTCTTTGCTAATTGGATCTTACAATATGTTCAATTTGAATAAGAGACCTTCAAAAACTATTCTCATTTTCTAAGTATTTGTTAAGGTATGAAAAGCAGGTATCTATTTGTCAATTCCAAGATCACTGACCAATTTCATGCTCAAATTACGATTATAGTTACTCGATCTCCATGGTGGATGCATGAAAAAATTTTATTTCCAGCATAAGGCAATATCTTTCGTTATTTCATAATTTTACGTAACAAGCAACAAAAATCGTTCTATACTCATTAGATTGCTAGTCAGACCACGTATCGATGGGTGATGGATTTGACTGTAAATCAAGTTGATTAGGGCGAACGAAAGTAATTAGACTTGGAATATTTACTTATGAGGTTGCCAGTATTTGTTTTGTGAAAACGTTCACAACTGTCCGGCTTAAGTGCTCCATTACGAGTGGATGATCTTCTAGCATAATCATGATTCCAAAAGTAAACTTCTGTAAACACTTTTGTCAACTTCTAAGTTTACAAAGGCTGTAACGAATAATAAATCATTCTACACTGGTTGCATTGTTCTTTCATTTTCGGGTTGAAGTAGACCTGAGGAGTTTCCATACTTAGCTACCTTTTGCTCAACAAACGAGAGGGTCGGTATTAATGGACCAATGAAGAGCACGTATTAATTTGAAAATTAAATATTATTTTTAAACGTCTTCCTGTACCCCAGATCCTGATGTTTGTTTACAGAACGGCTGAAGAGGTCTGAATGTGTTTAGACTTTAAAATATGAAAAAAAAAACACTTTGCATAATGGATTTATAATGGAACCATGTCAAAGAACCACACATAGTGTAGGTACAAGTACTTCTTCAGCAAAACGCCAGAAAGCGAAAGAGTGATTATAATATCCATAACAATAGAGTTGAAGAGAGGCCTAGCTATAATTTGATCTGATTTTACCGCTTTTATAGCGTTCATTTTTTTCAACCTTAATCCTTAATTTAAATTTGCATTCAAGGCTCCAATGACCCAGAAGTGGACTTGATAGGCGTGTCTTTAGAAGTGGGGAAGAGGGGTCGGCAAAGCGAGGACAACAACGTCAACAAGACGAGAACCGACATATTTCAAATCGGAGAGAATCGGAAGGTTGACTTGTGAGAGTACCTGGACTAGGCGAATAAGGAGAAGGATTGGACAAAAGATAGCGTGTGACGTGATGGTGTGAATGGTATAGCGTGAAGGATAGGCGTTTGCGTTGAGCAGCCAGCCTGGTATGCACCGACGATAGGAATGCGGCGGGTCTGCCGAGAGGAAGGGATCAACCGTCTCTCTTGCTCTTCCTCGCGCACACGATACTAAGCTGTGTCGCCTGACTTACAGCTTCCCTCCAACGTATACCTAGCAGCCTCCACTCCTACCTCTAGTAATCTCGTCGCTCTCTCAGTCATGATCGTTGGAATTAGTTTGAAATTTTGTCCTGAGAAAAATATAAGACTCCAGATTCAAGTCAGCGATTGTTCTGCGTACCTCAAAGAACTGCTTGTAATAATTATGCCGGGGGGTGTGAATGGGACAAAAACTAGGCGATTCATTCTCCGATTCTTTATTGGCTGGGCACTTTCGCCCATTCGGGCATCCTCAGGGCGACGTGGAGCCATAGGGTCCGCAGCCTTAAATGGGCGAAAGTGCTCGGCTAGCAAATAAAGAATCGGAAAATTAGTCACCTGGTTTTTCTCCACCTCTCATTCCCTGGATTTCAAAAAATGAAATGAAAAGAGGGATAAACATGAGAGCTTATTGATGAATTGAACGTTGAATAATTAGCTCGCAATGTAATGGAACAGAACGAAATTTCCACTAGGAGCAATAAACAGAAAAAAAATTGAATAAAAAATCACTCTGTCTAGGGCATTTCTCTTGCTTTCTCGTCATCATGCGCAGATTCAACCACAGATTCGAGCATGATGGAGTTTTTAAGGTGTAATCCGCATAATTCCCGAAAAATGTACATTAATTTGTACAGTTTTTGCTTTTCACTAGGAAGTGTAGTGAATCAGTTGTTGATATATGCGTTCGCTGATGGAATGCATTAATTCAATTGAGGTGAAGTTAATTGGGTGCCATCTTATGGTCGTGTTTGAGCCACCCCTTAGTTCAGCTGGTTAGGTTTGGTTAAGCACGGAATTCAAGCACTATTCGTTCTATTATTTCGCAATAGCCAAGTGTAGAGGTTTTTACGTGATCCGATCATGCTGACATTTGCTCGGGTCTAGATAGATATTATCCGTCATTGGTAAGGATCGAAGTTGAGCGAGTTATCCATATTACAAGGACGATACTAACCGACGCGACGGGCGAGAAGCTAAAATTAATGCTCCGAAAATTACATTTCTTCCTTTTTTCTTTATTTTCTGCCACAGGCCATAAGTAACGTAATCGAGTAAGTTGTATTACAAATGTTAGTTGATGGTATAAATATTGTTGAGGGAGCACTTTTGACTCGCAAACGGGCGAGAAAAGTTACTTGTACGTGGACATCATTGGTACCTACTCGATTTGGTAACAATTTAGTGAAATCATATTTTTTGAAGTCCTCAAACGTGAAACGCTACAGGAAATTTCGGAATCGGAAGACGATTTTCATTCTGCTCTGAAACAAAATGACCTATAAAAGCCCGGTCGTGGCTGTGAAATAATAATGGACAATTTCGAGTATTTAGCTTGACTGGTACTCATAATCTTAAGGACGGCTGCTCGGAGTGCGACTCCGCTCGTATTAAGGATAGAAATGCTGGAATTTTCTTTAAAAGATTTTGATTCTATCCGAATACGGTGACTGGTAAAACGGAGGGAGCAACCAGTTCGAATAGACAGCGTTCTTCTCCTGTCAAACGCGCATCATCAACTTCCCAGCGTACGTGAAATTAGTTCGTCAAACTCAGAGGCAGCATCGGAACATGAACAGGGCGGGTTCGAGGCTCACACTTTAGGTCGTTAGAACTGCCATCAATATTCACGAGACTCGTACTACTATGCTTCAGAATGCCGCAACAGACAGTAACACGATTCTGGCGTCAATATTTTTGTGTCCGTCGGCTACGTGTGCATGCACCCAGATTCACAGAACTTACACCAAATATTACCTCTGGACTGGGTAAAATATATCGAATTCTCTGGTAAACTTGATAATGAAGCAATTTTTTCTTTTTGTTTATGTATTTCTTTATGCAGAAAGCCTTGGCAAATTTGTATTTTTTTGTTTGTAAATCAGAAGAAGAATAAATTCCATTCTATTCTATTCTATTCTATTCTAAATCGTTAGTAGCTATCCCCCTTTTTCCAGAGGTGCTTAGGTATTTCTTCATGATGAAAGGAAAATAATTTTTTTGCCATTGCGTTATTCTTTCATCAACTACTTACCACTGGTGGAAGGTAAAGCTCTCCAGAACAAATCGGGTGACCCAGTAAAATGAGATTTCTTTGTTCATCGCTATGCGAAATCATCATCTATGGGCACAAATCATTAGGAACAACATATTGTGTTGGTTTCGAGAGATATTTGGCTATAAACTTGGGTATCAACTGCAAAACCTAGCTGGCAACATGTTGGCTTGCTCTAGGTGCTGAGCAATGATGTTTCTGGCAATAAGGGTTGCTTTTGATGAATTATGATTATCTTTTTAAATCGTCATTGAAGCAAATTCTATTTTCGAAAATGAAACTACATTTTACTATAAGATAAAATAGGATAAATAAAAATTTCGAGCTGGATAAAGCCATGATCAGGAAAGTGCCCCCAAAAAAATGTTTTTTTTTTTTTTTCTGGTATTATTATTTAGAGGCAGCGTTGACCAAATGGAGGAAAAAAGCGCGACCTGAGATCAGTCTATACTCACACGGTTAGTAATGCAGGCATTTAGTTCCCCTGGGAGTTGAGGACCCGTTAAATAACTGCTGAAGCGGCCGTTTTCCTGTTGTCAGGTAGCGCTCACTCCCTGGGAAGCATTGGGAAAGAATTAAAAGTCAAGGATACATCTAGGAACACGAATGCCAGCCTAGTCGCAACAGCTTTTCGTTTGAAAGAAGTGATAGGCGCTCATCATAAGCTCGGGCAGGCTGTTATTCCCATTTTCAAGGAAGCTGAATCATTATAACACAACTGAAAAACGGCTTGTTCAATAAAAAAGAATGTTTATTCTCAAACATGTTAACAGTGGAAGGCACAACGAATTTCAGCACCCTTTCAATCTGGAGTCTCATATAGCAATTTGGATTAAAGATATTTAGCTTAAACGTTTCAAATCTACAGAAAAGTTTACTAATCAATGACATGGTAAACAGCCCAATCTTCGAGCCCTTCAATCTCAAAATCTCTGGGAATTTTGCCCTCAAGAGAGGACGTTTGGTGACCCTATGACCAAGACGATGCTGAGTTACTAACCCTGTCCGATGGACACCCAATCAAAAAAGCTTTTAAGTTGTGAAACGCAAAAGTCTCGTGGAAATTTCGGAATCGAGGTGTTGAATTCGACCCAAGAGGACAAGGCTTCCGCTCGGAAGCAAAATTTCTCCTAGCTGTCCCGCGAAAAAAGCTTCTGAGAGGTGCGAGTGATTTCTCTCCCGGGAGAAGTTGAATTTATCTTTGCCGTGAAACCTTGTCAAACAAGTTGCTATCTGGCAAACGTTTTCACTACTCGTAGCTTACGTTGCGTGTTCATGTAAAGTTAATGAAGAAAGATCAGAAAGTTGCGTAACGAGATAAATGCTTTCCTCATTCAGTTTTAAAGCTGGCCACTGAATGAACTTCATTAAACGACTTCATTTTGCTAGAATTAATCGTTTACACTAAATTCCATTTACGTAACAACTAATAGTCCTAACCCCGTTCCAGTAGAGCTGGTGTTAAATGTTGATGGATAATCATAGGTGGAAATTGGGGGCTCGATTCGGCGAAGAAACGTGATCCAGACTCACCATCGTTTTCTTTCCACAATCACATCGGTTTATAATTAGGAAATCCTTATTTTCGTAACCATTAATAGTAAAATTTGTATGTCTTATTCTTGACGAAAATTTAGCACAACCATCTGCCAACGCTGCGTCGTGCGAAAACAAGGCCGTTTTAATTCTTTTCGGGTGTCATCATTCCCGAACCAGCTAAGCTGTTTGAATGGAGCGAGAGAAGAAAAGAAACTTGCGATGCAATAACAAAGGGCCATTAAGCCGTCGCATTGTTTCCAGAAACGGAAACACATCTCGAAATAAAAACAAGACTTCCCGATCAATTTTCTCAATGATTCACTCCGTTTAACGCTACGAATGGCCGGATAACCCATGTGATTGGGCGTAAACAGGGTGGAGCAGGGGGCCGTGCCCCCTTGATTTTCGGATACACGAAAATAAATGTTGGTCATTTAATTTTGAAATCATGCGGCGCCAGAATAAATGGCTGGGTTTAAGGTATGTTTCGTGGGGAACAATATTGACATTATGCGGTTCTTAGAATCCAATAACGTCCGATCACGGACTAACTGGGTACCCTTTGTAATACCTTACGATTATACGATAAACGATACTTCATTTCATTTCACGAATTAACTGGGTACATCCTTTCTGGACAACATCATCAAATTTCATCGGTTTTTCGCGGAGATAAGTAGAGTTTATTTTAGTTTTTTGACTGCAGGCGACCAGACACTTTTTCATAATGTGTTTCCGAGTGAACTACTATGGATTTCTTTTCAAAAACGCCTACGTTCCGAATTCGACTTTCGGGAAGGATGCTCGTTTTCGTAATTGTCGGCCGTTGCAGCAGTATCATTGCACGATAATCATGATGCTGTCACTTTTTTCTTCTGTGATGGTTAGGGTCTCCTTGCGTCACTGCGACCTCCATGTGGATCTATTGTGACCACTGGTCAAAATTCTCAAAAAAAGTTCTGCTCGTTTTTATTCAATTTCGACGTTTTGGGCATTGTCCCTTCCCATCATATGGAAAAAATTGAAGCGTATGAAGAGTTCATTGGCTTCCGCCATTGCGTTTACGTTGCTGCGTTTTGTATTCTGATTGACTAGGTGATAGCATTCCCACGTCGTGTAGTCAATCAAAATGCTGAACACAGCAACGTAGACGCGTTTGACGGGTGCCTGCGAACCCCCTTGTAAACAAAATAAATGTTTAAACAATCAATGATTTCAGTACGTTAATAGTTACTTAGTGGTTATTACATAAGCCTACGCTTTTGCTGAGGTACAAGTCAAGTCGATCATTGAATATTAAAATCTAAACAAAATATTCTGCAAATGATTGTACAGTCTATTATTCCTTTGCTTCTATCATGATCTAAAACAACCATTCACTCGTTATGTAAAGAACCAAAACTCTAGTGAAGGTTCCCATAACAACGTACATTGGTACCTAACATTAAATATTTTTATTTTTCTTCATTAATATCATCATTTAAATTCAAATTAATCGCTTAACGATACGGCTGAAAAGAAAGTTTGACGAGCATTCCAGTGAGTATAGGACGCTTTTCATAGCTCCTATAAGAGTCGAGTTAGATCATCAGGCCGAATTTCTCAAGAAAACCCACAAATGTCTGTGATAACTTGAGAACGATTTAAGCTATCAACCTCGTTATCGTCTCATTTGATTCAGCGCTTAAAAATCAATGGAAACCAAACACACTGGTGTTTCTAAAACGTTGAAAAAATGTCTCCCCATCAAAACCGCTAAGAAATAACCTTAATCGAGGTTTCAATTTGACTAGAGAATTGAGCCGTTGTAAGGCCAAAAATTATCTTTGGCAAAAATGTCAAGCACTATACTATTACACTATAACCGGGTATAATATGCTATTATTTATACTATACTGCTTGCTATAGTTTAGTAATAGTATTTCAGAAAAGGGGTTAACATCGGATAGACACAAATTGGCATCTGTCAAATGCGTTTGCGTTGCTCCATCATTTCCCAACGCCAGTAATGCTAGCCAATCAGAATGCAAAACGCATTGGCGGAATTCGTGAACCCTTCTTAAATTCCTTGAAAAGGATAACATCAAATTGTGAGAAAAAATTTGTGAGTAATTAAAATGTTTTATTATTGAATAATAAAACAACAGGATAAGTTGGTGCATTACGGTTAAGAAAGAGAACAGAAGATACCTTTTATATGAGGAGAATTCCTGCTACCCTGGCCGGAATCTATCTTCACCCACAAGTCCTTCAACTTTCTCAGAAACTGCTCAATATATTTATTCTTTATATCGACCTTGTTAAATCATTTAACGGAATGAAATCATGTCCCTTTAGCGTCTCATGCGTCGCATTTCCCGGCCACTGAGTCTGTGAGTCAGCCTTCCTTTTCGAGCTTGGCGTGTGATTGGATGGAATCTCGACTTTTTGTTTCGGTCCGATTCGCATCGTTGATCCTCCCATTCTGCCTGACCATTGTTGTTCGAAAGGAGTCGATTCCCGGGACCTTGACCGTGGAAATCGCTACCCGTCGGCGCAACTACTATAGGTGTAGGTGGCTGCTCCCTGCTATAGTTGAACTGGTTACTTACGCACCGTTCAACGTTGCAGTGATATTTCGTACCACTTGGAAGGGTTTGTTTGCTGATGGGCGTGTCACAGTGCTTCCTCTCAATCGCTGCCGTAATTATTACGTTCGCTGTTATAGGTAGTTCACCCGTGGCCCTGTTGATTCAATGCGCCAAATTACGGGGTTTGAGACTTGAGCTCATGATCATGAACGATTCTTGGCCAAGATAGTCGTAGGAAAGTGGTTCCCTCGACAGAAAACTGGTTCTACCTCGACTCTCGAGTCATGCGCTAATCGTCGTTGCCAGAGTTGGGACAATTCGATTAAAAATTTAGTTGAACTAAAGTTGAAACTAGAAACTAATTAGTTTTTAGTTTCAAAAGTGAACTAAATTAGTTTTTATTCGCAACTTCGAAACTAACTTTTGGAACTAAATTAGTTTTAGTTTCAACTGTTGAAACTAATTTAGTTCCAAAAGTTAGTTTCGAAGTTGCGAATAAAAACTAAATTAGTTTCATCTTTTATTCGTAGTTTCGGAACTAAAAATGAAACTAAATTTTTTTCGCGTTTTTTACTGATTTGAAGTTTTGAAGGGGATGTATTGGGAAGTAAAATTTTCGAGCCAGTAACTCCGGAGAAAACCCCCGGACGGCGTGCGGCGGACGGACATTTCGGATTTGGAATCTACGCATCTTGAAACATAAAAAAAAATTTTTGAGGGTAGGTCGTGTTTTTTTTTTTTTTTTTTTTTTTAAGTTAGTTTCATTTTTATTTCCGAAACTACGAATAAAAGATGAAACTACTTTAGTTTTTATTCGAAACTTCAAAACTAATAGTTTCATCTTTTAGTTCCAGTTCGGTACTAATTTAGTTTTAGTTTTTAGTTTCAGAACTAATTTTTGCCCAACTCTGGTCGTTGCACCATGTAGAAACCCGAGTAATTCGAACTCATTCGAATCCTTTTAGTAGATCTGTTAGGTTTTTCACACTTGACACATTTTTCACACGTGGTAAGACAGTTCGAAACGTATTCAAGGGATGAAAAAGGAGTTTGTGTGAATGGAGCATATTATGCGACTGCTTAACGAATACTAGCGTTGTCATTTAGGTGTCCGTCACATTTTTTCATTTGAGCTACTTCCCTTTGGGGAAATGACGAGTTCATGATTCCGTATTATTTGTGACGTGTGGATAACTGGACAACTGTTACACTTCACAGAAGATAATTTGAGTTTCATTTGGTCCTTGTTTTCTGAATTACCGGACGGGGGATTAACCTTCTATACTTGGAACTGAAACTTTTGATTCGTTATTAGAGATTTCGGCGAAATCCCAATGAAGAACGAAAAACCGAACTGAAGTTACGGAACGGATTCTGTTCCATCGAATTTCTTACCCTTTTTCTTAATGTTCTACTTTGGAACGTGAGTGACCTAGAAATTTTTTCCCCAGGTGCGCTCAGAGTTTTGAATCGGTCATTATGCGTGTTGGTGATCCCTGACTTTAATAGTTAAGGTCCGTCTCCGTATTTCATTGTTATCCACATTTGTACTTGGCACCACCATGTCGTTACTATTATGAATTCAGCTCGACGATTACCTAGAAATGACCTTGTTTCAACGTATTTACCATCTACCTTGCAGAGTATTCTCGTGAAATCTTACTATGTTTCGAATTGTTTACGTGTGTGCATTTATACTATTTAAAACATGGGAGAACTGTGAGATCTGTCCACTCAATTTTTTTCCATCTTCCGTTCCTTTTCACGTCTACTCATCATCAATCTGCTCACGTTATCATCCATTTCCAAGAGTACTGCGATACGTAGCCTACGCGTATTTTTTTCGAATAGAGTCTAACTAGATATATATTTCTGAGAAATCACTTCGGGATGTGACTGTTACGGCTTTTACATCTCCTGCTGCATCAGCTGATGACATGAGCGATGCCTCATCTATGAGTAATAAAGGGAGATGTCTCCCCTCTGTCGGTACTCTCTGTTTCTACTTATCTTCTCGTCGAGTCGGCCGAAAATTGGCCCGAAGGGAACGCCGTGTTAACGATATTAAAGGGGCGGCTGCTGGCGTGGTAGAACCCAGAGTTGATAAGTCGTTCAATTACAACGGACCTGCGTTGGGAAGTGAGTGACCCCTGGTATGGTGAGTTGCCGCTTGATAGCCGTCGACCGTGCGACCCGTCTGCGAACGGAAGATCAATTAAGGCAACCTAAGTTTCATCCTGAGACACCCCCAGTACCCGCGTTCACCAATGAGGAAGGTATGCTTGTTTGAATCAGTGTCTCGGACCGATTATCATTCCCTTGCTTTATTATTCCTATTAGCCGTTACTCCATTTCCCATTCAGGAAATCACTATCAAATTGTTTTAGTTATTTGGCCGTGCAGCACCGAACATTTCAGACCATCTATTGACAAATATATTAAATCCAATACCTCCCGGTTTTCAATCGTTTTGCTTTTAGAAGACGGCCTTTGATTTTTCAAAAATGAATTGATTTAAGGTCAAATTGATCCCCGTCGATGTAGAATAGGAACGTGTTTGATTCAATCAATAATTGGGCGATACTTATTGCTCTAGTTTTGTCATCACAATGTTTTTGAACTTGATTCTTAAGTCCCCCTCAGAATTTGTGCTAATTGAGAAACGCTGAAGTAATCTGCTTCGATATGAATAAGACCATATAATCATATACGGTCTCATTCAATTCAAAAATGTTTGTGAAATCAGTACCTCCCATGACGGTGTTCATCAGACTAAATTATTCGACCAATATTTAGCCAATTTGTCGATTTATTATATTTTTTTAGCAGCACTTCTCACCAAAACGCACACTTTGTATGTACGTTTCGAGAAGTTAGCTTTTTTACAAAAGCGTTATTTATGTACAGTATTAAGTTGAAAGAATTACCTGTATTATTTACTCTTGAAGAATGTGCCCAGGGCCAGCGGTTTTACCTCTGTAGAGTTCCAAAAAGTCAGCCATTAGGTACATCTTTTTTTTGGGGGGGGGGGGGGGTTTGAAGTGTTGATTTAATTGTGATTTTTTCATGCTAATTATACATTTTTTGATGAAATTTTTTTTTTTATAACAGTTAACTGTATTTGAATTTTTAACACGGTGGTCAAGTATGGGAAGACGGATATTATGAATATTTACTGACAAAAATTTCGTCCTAGGCTCGGATTTATTGTTTTTCTATTAGTAGTGGGCTCATTTGGAAATTTAGCTTCTGGCTCATTTCACAACCTCCATACAAAAATAAATTTGATACATTTTTTTACAATTCTTCCTCAGAGTTTATTGAGATTAGGAGTACTATGATCTCCAATATTACCCGTATCATCCATTCATTTATCATATCAACATATTTATATTTATTTCGACATATAGGTACCTACGAATATTTTTTCTAAATCATGGATGGCCAACAATACAAAAACGAGGATCATTTCAGCTGAAGGGAAGTTATTTTTATCTTGGTTCTGCTTTTCATCCAACTGACATTTGCAATTATACCTCACGGCAAATTTAAAACTGTCCTTCTAATGGTAATTGGTTATACTTCATCGAGTCGCGCCTAATAAAGTGGTTGTATGATTGACCTGGCATTCGTTTCCACTTCACTATGTATGTTTCCGAAGATTTTAATAAACAAATATTGTGACTCTGGTTTTTTCGAAATTTAAATTTATTTATTTTCTTTTATTATTATTTTATTTTATGCTATTGTTTTATTCCTTCATTTTTTGCGAGTGCATTTTTTCAAGAAATAGGTGTTTTTTCGATGCACTCTTGTGACAAAACAGCTGGTAGTCTACAAATTAAGGAGAAACAACTTATGCTGTTTTCTCATCTTTATTTAATAAATGAGTGATGCACACGTTCCGAAGTATTGCATTATTTTGTATTGATTGATCACTAACAGCTGCAGCTCCATTCTGTCATTTTCACAAGTCGTTGACCGTATCGTTGATTTCTTTGTTTCAGAATGGGGAAAGGGTCGTCTGGGAGATTCATCAGGTGACGCTAAACCGACTACCTGGTTACGGGTTCGGTATTGCCGTCAGCGGTGGTAGGGACAATCCGCACTTTACCAATGGAGATCCTTCCATCGCCATATCGGATGTCCTTAAAGCCGGACCTGCCGAGGGTAAACTCCTGTAAGTTTGACTCGTGTTCATCAATTTTCATTTAACCCTGGGAAGGTGACTTTGCATTCAGAAGGTCCCTGCTCACCTATTAGCCTCATGCACTATATTTCGCAAACTTCCCCTGGTACTGGATCCCATGGTACTTGGATCCAATGAAAATAGATATGAATATTTGAAGGCAATATTGTTATCTCAGTTCAGAGCCGATTTATTTACCTACTTGTATTACCAACAAGTAAACCCAGTTAGTTCACCAGGCGGTGCGAGGGGGAGGAAAACCCACTTTCGCCGTTTATAGCTGCGGACCTTATGGCTCCACGTCGCCCTGAGGATGCCCGAATGGGCGAAAGTGCTCGGCCAGCCAATAAAGAATCGGAGAATTATTTGCCCGGTTTTTCTCCCCCTCACACCTTCTGCACATAAAAAAATGCGACAAAAAGGAGAAGAACTAGTTATTTTAGTTTTACTAGTTCAGCTAGTAGGCCTAGTTTAGGTTTGATGACCTGGTTAAACAAATTAACCGCAGTTTAGTTTTGACGTAGTTCAGAAGTTTGACTGAACACACAGACGTGCCTGTATTTTACCGATGATCAATCTGTTGGGAAAAATAATTAGTCATTTTCAAGTGCCATGTTGGCAATACTTGCACTTCCCACTTTTACCGGCTCTGCCTGTTTCAGTTATGCTTGTTGTTCGCTGTGTCCGTGTTTATATCAAACTGTGCCGATATTTTCAACAAATGCCTTTCTTAAGCGATCATAAAACTAAAAATCTTCCCAAAATCTCACCACAATCATGGTCGAAGTATTTGATTCCTTCTTCGTCATTTTCTAAAGCAAGAGCAAAAAATACTCGCTCAAGCGCATGCGCTATTTATGAAGTGGCAATGAATGACTGCTAATCAACGAAATGAAGAAGAATATACTAAAAAAGAGCGGCACTATGGACGAAGTGAACTGAACTGATTACCCATAGCTGGCCGAGATAGAGTAATCGACCCCAAATGCTCATTGACTGAGTTGTGAACGCCCACGGTAACAACCCTTTTAAATAATGATCTCCGTTCATTAGTTCAACAACGGCTGGAACTTAAATAAATGCAGTTGAGCTAAGTTAAGCTGGTTGAACTTGTGAAGTTCATCTACTTATGACCCATAATCTAGTTCAGCTGGTTGACCTGATCAAGTTAGACGAGCTACTTAAGCTTGATAAACTTAAGCTTAATGGCCTGAAAGCTATTGTAACATTTGAGGTTGTTTCAGCTAAGTTATCAAGCTAAGATATAAGATGAACTGCTGCGTCTACAAGATTGCTTTTCTTTGATAAGACAGGTGCTTGTAGGTGCCTTTCGTAGCACAAATTCATCAACAACAGGCTGCCATGATTTGGCTCACGTTTCCGTTCCAACTAGCGTTTTCTCTCATTTGATTCTCTCCAGCCACACATTCACTAACATTGTACGCAGAGATATCCGTTAACAATGGAATCGCAGCATTTTAAACTCCATTGTGCAACTTTTCTTGTTCAAACTTTGAAACTTGTACTACCGTTTGTACCACCCACAGGTTGTAAAAAATCCAAGAATTTGTTCTATTTTGGACATTTCACGTATTGGTTTACCTAACAAGGATAAATCTGTTAAATTTAAAAAAAAAAGATTTTAAACAATTTTATCAAGTATTCGAATTCCATAATTGGGAGAGGACCTCGTTTGTACAAGATTCATTACCATGCTGGGCTCACATTAGCTTACTGTCCTAACGTTCTGCACAAGTCTACATAATTAGGTTTAAACACTATACTTGACGCTCTCGTCTCTTTTTTCAGCGTTAACGATCGCATCATGAGTGCCAATGGGATTTCTCTGGATGGTGTGGAGTATGCTACAGCTGTGCAGGTTCTTCGCGATAGTGGTAACACTGTGCAGCTAGTCGTACGCCGAAGAGTCGTCCTTCCGACGTCTCCGGAACCTCAAACGATCAGAGTTCAAATTACAAAAAGCAGGAAAAAAGACGGTATGAATCCCTCTTACAACCCCCTTCAAGCTCCTCAAATAATGGACTTAGCCTATACTTAGTGGTTGCAAAGTTGTTGCCAGTTAAATTTCCCACATTTATGTAACTACAACCGTAGGTTTGCTCTTACCTCCGCGGAATCTAAAGTCGGAATTTATAAAATTTCGTTTAAAAAAAAACTCTCATGGGTGAGCCATTAAAAACTTTGAAACTAATTATCTCCAAAAATTTATATTGTGAAAATCAACTCTGCGGATTCGTTTATCCTTCAGAGACCCTCTAGCCCTCCTGAGGATAAAAACAGAGTCAATAATCGGTGCAGGAGTTTCTTATGAGTGTATAAAAAAATCCCGGATCCGGGACAGCCACACTTAATTTGTTAAAGAAGTTAGCTCATGTAATATTTTATACCTATCTACTGCATCCAGCAAGGTTTTGAATTTATCGCATTACCACTGATGAAATTTTGTCTAGAGATGTCGGTGTGATACTTCATTTGGAATAATGATGTTCTATAGATAGACTTATACTTATTTAAACACTTTTCAGTCCCTCCAGGCCTTTGACAATTTGAATTCAATTTGTTTCAGATTATGGAATTTTGCTTGGTTCCAAAATTTACGTGAAAGATATCGGGACCAAGTTGGATGGCAACTCTTTGCAAGAAGGTGACGTTCTGCTCAAAATCAACAACCATTTAACGGATGGCATGAGTCTGAAAGAGGCAAAGAAAATGATTGAAAGCAGCAAAGAGAAACTGAACTTATTAGTTCGAAGGGAAACACCACGCAGTTTCTATGCTGCCGAGTCAACTGCTCTGCAGAGCAAAGGTACAATGTTTTTACTCGTTTCTTACCTCATTTGATTCAACTTTCCTAATTGAAAGTAGTCGTATGCAGGAAATACCAATAACCCAAAAAAATCATGTTATCTGCAGCGGACCTTGGTTAGGAGTCAACAGTTTGGACATCTTTGAGTCCTTCTGAACCGGTTGTCCTTAAAATTGCAGGAATCTGTTGTCATGTCCTTGTACTGAACAAGGCTTGCAACTCTAAGTTCTCTCAATATAGCTAGTTTGGACATTGTCATGATTTTTCCCATTCTTAAGTTTTCTAGAACCTATTACCACTGTATACAGATACAAGGGCACTAGTGCATTGCACAACTTTGAAAAATTGCAGTTGTTTTTTATGTTGATACTATCTAGTTAAGTTTCACTATCTTCAGTACAATTTCGTTGTATCATTTTTAGAAGGGAACTACATGGACGGAGTGAACAACTACACATCACAAAACGTGTACGTACAACCTCCCACAAGGTTACAGATGGATGATAAAAGCAATTTAGCACCTCGGAATAGGAATCCAAGTTTACCTGTTGAACCTGGCTCGTTGGAGCGGCCTTCAACACCCGCTAGTCATTCTCGAAGTCGAAGCAGAAGCGAAGATGGTCCAGATCCTCCCAGGCCGCCGCCACCGAGGACTCAAGGTTGGTGATATTACATTCACTCATAAAAGGTGCTACTATCAAATATCCTCTCACCAATTGGAGTCTGCATAATTATATGCTTCTTATTTTAATTTGTAGATTACTACAGCTCAGCAAGGAGGCTATACGATGAAGAGTCTTTGAATGATAGGAAGCAGCCGTAAGTATTTACGTATTGATACCTTGGCTTGGTACAGGGTGGTTGTCAGTAGAGTTACTGACAACTACCCTGTCTTTACACTGAAGACTACCAGTTATCTAGCTGAAGTAATCCTCAGAAAATGATGTGTCGTGTTGTCTGGATGTGAGCAACCTGATGCATGACATGCCATGATTTTTTTGGATATGAGCTGAAATTCTTTGATTGGCCGTTTTTTGTCAGTAGCCATTTTTTGCCCCAACTTGTCTTTGACTTCTCTGCACGCAGAACTGCAGTTATATACCCACAGGTGTATGCCCCTCTGCCGGTTATTGATTGCTCTGGTTTGGTATACATGGAATATACACATACATGCCTATAATATAGGCCTAAATATAGTTTGTAAGTTATGAATAACATTTCATCGCATGTTATAGGTCAGAGCCTCGACTGATTAGTTTTCTGAAAGAGGGTTCAGTTGGAATCCGACTTACAGGGGGTAATGAAGTTGGCATATTTGTAACGGCGGTTCAACCTGGAAGTCCAGCTGCGCTGCAAGGGCTTCAACCCGGAGACAAAATATTAAAAGTAATTCTTATCTGTACTTATTTATCACTGTATCATAAATTCAATTCTAAGGAATGTTAAACCAGAAGTACCTTGGTCGAATATTTGTTTGAACCTAGCAGGAGAACTTATAGTGATTGCAATATTTAGGTCAATGACATGGATCTCAAAGGAGTTACCAGGGAAGAAGCTGTCTTGCTCTTACTCAGTCTGCAAGACCAAATACAATTAATTGTGCAACATTGCCGAGAAGAATACGATCATGTTGTTGGCAGCCAACGAGGTGATTCATTTCACATCAAGTAAGTAACTACTGAAAAAAGCTCAGAAATAGAGTGTCTTCTTTTTATAGTTATCCTTTCTGGGGTGTGCCTTCGTGGCTACAGGTTTTATTTATGGTTGAAAATATTCTTCTATATTTGAGGCTTATAAAAATTTCAGAGCTCACTTCAACTATGACCAACCGAACAAAGGTGAAATGAGTTTTCGCAAAGGAGATATTTTCCATGTAGTTGACACGCTTCATAATGGAGTGGTCGGCTCTTGGCAAGTCTTTAGAATCGGTAAGTAAATATAGATTCAGAAAAAGTATAAGTGCTTTTTTAGATTTGATTTATTTTTAAAAGCGCTTGACTTGTTTATTTTT
Organism: Tupiocoris notatus; assembly: GCA_037159825.1. Lineage (NCBI taxonomy): Eukaryota > Metazoa > Arthropoda > Insecta > Hemiptera > Miridae > Tupiocoris > Tupiocoris notatus. The sequence goes on along the minus strand of JASJUZ010000206.1, from coordinate 117,390 downwards.
GGCAACTTTTTTTAGTAACACATCGTCTGATTTATTCACATTACTGGGCTTGATTGTTATAGGTCGGAACAACCAAGAAGTTCAGAAAGGTATCATTCCAAACAAGGCAAGAGCAGAAGAACTGGCTACCGCTCAGTTCAATGCTAATAAAAAGGAAGCATCTAACTCAGAAAGTAGAGGCAGCTTTTTCAGAAGGAGAAGGATCAGTCATCGTCGGTCGAAATCATTGAGTAAAGTGCGTGCCACAGCTTTATCTTGAAAGAATGATCTATATTTCAGTTCAAATGCTCAGTCTAAACTGTGTGATAAAAACTTAAAATTGTACCCTTATAGGATCACTGGGACGATGTGGTCTTCGGAGATAGCGTCAGTAAATTCCCAGCGTACGAGCGAGTTGTGCTTCGCCATCCAGGTTTTATGAGACCAGTTGTATTTTTTGGAGCTGTTGCAGATTTGGCTCAAGAGAAACTACTGAAAGATTTCCCTGAGAAGTTCTCTTCGCCCCGTGAGTTCTTGTTTTTGGGTTTGCCATTACTCTTTGATGGAAAGAAGGTACCTGACTTTGAATCATGGGATACCTGCTGTTTCTTCAATTGTGGAAAGAGTTTCTAGCGGGGAAGTGTAATTGTACCTTCTTCTCATAAATGTTAACTCGCATCTTTTGGAAAATGTTCAACCCTCAAGTTATACATATCATTTTTTATCAACTAACGCATCTTTGCATGCCGTATTGTAAATGCTCATGCCATCAACCCTTGAACGTTATTTCTGACGTTGTCTATTTAAGATTTGGACAGCAATATTGAAGAGGTGGCCAAATCGGCTAAAACAAGCGGCATAATCCGGCTGAGTGCTATTAGAGAAATCATGGACAGAGGCAAACACGCTCTTCTCGACATCACCCCCAACGCAGTGGATCGGCTGAACTATGCTCAGTTTTACCCAATAGTGATATTTCTAAGAGCTGAATCCAAGCATGTGGTGAAAGAAATGAGAGCTGGAATGTCCAAGTGAGTTGTTGAATGACTCATTTATCTCTGTTTGTATTCGTTTTCGGTTGGGTGTATAATCTCTCTTTTCTCCCGTCATTTCTCTTCTCTCTTTCTTCAGTCATTTGCAAAGACTCAAAGTTGCAGTTTCTTCTATTAATCTTTAATATTCCCAATAGGTCTTTTAACCATTTTATTCACTTCTAGAGCAATGCACAAAAGCAGCAAGAAACTGTTCGAGCAAAGTCAGAAGGTGGAGAAAACTTGGGGTCACGTCTTCTCTGCAACAGTGCAACTATCTAGTCCTGAATCATGGTACCGCAAAGTCCGAGAGCTCATTGAAAAAAATCAAACCGCTCCAGTGTGGATGAGCGAGGCTAAGGTGAGTCTCCAGAAAACTTATTAACTACATGATGGAAATTGTACATAGCTGTACGTTTTAATTTGCATATATAATTTTATTTTGGATGAGTGTTTGTATGATGGCATCAACTAGAAATGGAATAGCATTTAACTACAAACTTGGATTAGCCAGTTGAAAATGACGGCAGGTGTTTATTCATTAAACGCATAGAACACCAGTCAGCTCTGTAGAATTTCAAGCAACTGCATGCAAAGGAAGCAAAACTGAAGATAGTCGCTCATGAGAAAGACGCACTACTTCATTTCATTCTCGTACAGTTGTACATACTTATTAAGGAAAAAAAAAGAAAAAAACTCATTCAACCATCAAACGTTGGACATTATCTCCTTTTCTCTTTTTAATGATTTCTTCTTTTTTTCTCTTCATGAAAGAATGTTGATCCAGGTAGGATAGCTAGAAACATTTGTTGTAACATGCACGTTAAAATAACTGTGAAATTATTTACTTGCAGGAAGTTGCCCATTTTATCAGTTTCTACATTCTCCTGTTTTTCTTCGGCAATGGGTTTCCTTTGTTTATCTGGTCTTCTTACGGTTTCTCTTTCAGTGGCTCGAGTTCACGTCAGAACTTTATTTTCCTCCTTCCCCACGGCCTCTTTTCTATCCACTATACACATTACCCTGTGACACTATCAGATACAATAACAATGTCTCAAGATGCTACTTTGGCTTTGTTTGAACCTGACCGATAATTATTGTAGCTCGGCGATTTATTTTAGCTATTTTAATTCGCCATATTTCTACCCTTTAACATGCGTTCACCTATCATAATTGCCTTATGAATTTGCAAGTTCGTTTTAGTTTATATTTACCTTTGATGTTGACTATTTAGATTGTAGAACAGATATTTTAGCAGCTCTAGTTTTCCCAATTTTTTTTTAACAAAGTGTGGAAATGAGGCTCGATCAGTTTTTGTTCGAGCTTTTTTTTTTTGTTGCGTGAGTTTCTTCCGCACTACGAATGTTGTCTGCAACTTTTAAGTATGCTATTGTTGCGCATGAATGGGTAAGAGTGTACCAACTTAGGAAATTAGGTGGGCATCTGTTTATACTGAACAACACGAAGGATAATTGTTGGAACCAGTGAGTAGCAGAACTAAACAATGCAGTATAATAACGATAATAATATTCACTCTATAAATACTATCTTGATTATTTATACTTGGGTTTCCAACCTATGTCAGGGACTGAATGCAATCGGCTTAAATTATGGCTGATATGTCGGTTTCTTGATTTATTTTAGATGATGTCTGGCTATAAATGAATTGTGAGGATTAACCTCACACTTTTTTATTTTATTTTTTTAATTTATATCGGAATACTGCAAATTTCCACAAACACTAGTGGACTCAGCAAAGGCCTGATTATATTGCCAACTGTTGTTCAGACTAGGTTGTTCATCATTGAATTCAACATAGTTCTCTTCTATTAACAATCTAGCCTTTATATTTATAGAGCACTTACTTGGCCATAGAAAAATTACCATTAAGAGTCATTGACATTCCACTTTTATCCAAAAATTTTAGTGGCTGATGGCGGTTTATCCTTTTTGACACGCTGTGCCCTTGTTGTTATTCTAGAGAGGGAGCCTTGATGGGGAAAGAATTTTAACCTGATCTCATTGAAATAACTATTAGATAGTTGTCCCTTATGAATTTTTACATCTCTCTCCGGGTCAAAAACCTTCGTCCTTCCAGGTGAATTGAAAGTCGTATCAAACCATTGTATTTTAAACATTGCCCCAAGTTTCTTAGGAATGCTACTGAAAAATATTAGTAATCTGATCAGTTTTCAGCAATTGGACTATCATACATTCACTGCCTTGTGATGGAGCATGCACTAGTTGTAGATCTCCACACCGCTTATGTGCCACTGTACAAATAGATCACCCACGATTGCTTGAAATATTCAATATATTTCATTTTCACTCGTTTCATAAGATTGCAACACTCAATAGTCCATTGTTTCATTTGCTAAACTGGCTACATGATGTATCTAGTTTTGTTTTGTAACGATCTCACTTGAATGTACTAATAGTTGTGTCCTAACTGTGTGTTGTTTGTTGTTACTGAATGTTTTGTTGACTAACCACCTCTTCCTAATAGCGTGCTCTGTAATAATTCCCTTAGCCTGAAGAGACCTTAGCTGACGACTTCCTTTTCCCTATGGGATCTCTCAGGCTCTCATACGCTTCATCTCCTGAATCCGATCTCGAAGCTACCCCAGGAGTGTTAGGTACGTCCATAAGCAGCCCTAGATTGGTCAAATGTTCGAGCGACCCAAGCATTGCGACCCAAGGCGATGCATCGCCAAAACTCCAACATCCGCCTCCGTACTCTCCCCCGCACAATCATGCAATGCAGGTAACAATCCGTACCTCCATCTATCAAAATTTGTGGTGTCAGATAAGTAAATGATTTTTCATTCGGTGAATATTCATGCTAGGATTAATAAAACGCAGAAATTCTTAACTGAATCAGGCTGGTTCCCACTTGAAGAAAAGTACCTACGCTATGCTTTGGTGTGCGCTATTTAAGGCATGTGATCTTCATGATAAAAAAAGGAATTATAGAGTTATTTGTGTGGTATTTGAACCCAGGCATTTTTTAACGCTGGATCTGATGAGTTTGTTGGCAAATCAATCGCTTCTACTGTTTCCTGTACCTTTCGCAAGGAAGTTTCAGATTTTAAAAATATATATCCATTGCCCACCGATGACTGCTATGTGAATTGTTCTACCACCCAACAAATATCATGACTAAACAATTTGGGTTAATAGCTTCCTGGTAGCTATATTGTTTGCCACATCAATAAAGTAAATGGTTTTATTGGCTGCTGCCTTTACATTTTTGAAACAACCATAAAATACGCGAATGTTGAAGATAAATAAATTAGGTTATGAATCCTAGGTACCATCATTTATCATAATGAAACAAAGATTTGCAAGTCACTACAGAGAGAAATTTAGTGTCAAAATTTTGACTCACTGCTCCTCGAAACTGATGACATATGAAATTCAATTGAATAATTTGCTACCATTGACAATGATGGGCAGGGTCTGCATGGCCAGTTGAAGAAGAGAGCAAATATATCTTTGCTGCTCCACACCTCAAAATGATGATGCTATAAATGATATGCCAACGTGGATGATGATTTCTTCACATGGATGTTGAACCGCTGAAAACTTGAAGTTTAGCACCGACTTGAACCGTGCAAAAGCTGGACAGAACCCGTGTATCGCAGAAAAGCTATGAGTCCAATTTTATGCAATGAATCTTAGAGAGATTGATGCTGTGACAAAGCATTTTTCCGCGCAGTGCGTCCCTCTTGACTCCAATAATAATTATCCAATGAAAGTATTAATTTTATCTAGTTAACAAAATTTTAGAGCAACCAATTTTGAGGAGTAAAATAACTTCAATAAAATCTATTATCGTGGGTATGTGGAAACTACTAGTCCTGTTGGACTTTCAATAATTGCAAGTGATTCAGAGTGCAGCACAAAAAAAGAGGAAGTAATGAGTGATATTTTGTTCATTTAGGTGTGACAACTTTTATCAGGCTATCAGGCAATGCAAATTAGGTTAATGTCAGAAGATGCTCTCTTCAAATTGAATCTGAATTGCTCGGTTTAGGTTTTATTTATTCAAGTTGCTTACTCCTTGGTCGGATTCGAAATTACAGTCGTTGTGCTAAAAACATGCTTATGTTGTGGCTGAAAAAAAAGGGGGGATAGGGCAAAAGGCATGAAAAATTTCAATGTTGGTCATTTTATACTGAATAGAAATGTGAATTTCCTTTTTTATGTTTGCTTTTAGTATGACATAATTTATAAATGGGCTTGATAAAATCCAAGTGTTGCTAAATGTTGCTGTTATTAATATTGTCTCCTATTTGTTATGTTGTAATTAGCATGCCTCGAATCTCTGCATTACTAAGTGTTTAGTGATTTTCAACTAATCTTTGGGATAGCCAGTGTTTCAATTGTTAACGTTGATTATGTTTCTGCTATTGTTGATGAATTATTGTTACAGTTTCAAAACTCGATATTTTTAGCGTTACTCGAAAAAACTCACATCAATATTCCTGAATGATTCACAAGTATTATGGGAAATGAGCCATGCTTCTTTTATTCCCAAGAAATGAAAAAGATCTCCCGTCTCCTAATGATCTCAATTCACGATCAAAATTCTTTCGTTGTGTTCAGAACAATTGCGATCCAAAATCCAAATGGATGAATGAAAAATATGGGGGTGTACCTCCTGAGTTACCGCCAAGAATTGACAGAGCTGTCAAACCTCCAAGGATGTCCAACGGTGGCCAAAGATCGGCCCAAGAGCGTCTTTTTGGAAATGAGCCACCGAATTACATCAACGCAGCACCTCAAACTAACCAATCATCGTTAGACCGTCATTATAACAATAAAGCCGTAAGAGATTACTATCTTCATTTTTTTGAAACAAGTTAATGTAGCTGAATGGGTGTTTTCCCCCAAAGATGGTGCTAAGAACCAAATACCTGAGTTCGTTCAAGGCATTTGTTCGCTTATGGCAAAAATGAGATTTTCAATTTATCCAAACAATCAAAGCTGAATTATTTAAAAAGTAAAGAAAAGTAGATTTTTCACAGAGATGGAGATTTTCACAAACTTGCTGGAGCAACTGATTTAGTGCTTATAAGTTATATGCGCCTCTTCCCAGTTTTACTTTCCCCCCTCTCATTGATGTATATAGTCCAAAAGCTATTTGGCTTCCCATATTCAATGTAAAACAGAAATAATAGAAGCTATGGGCCTGCCGATGATCTCATCTGATAAAGATATTAATATTACAAATCTGATTTCTGATCATGTCAATGTGAAATGGTTAGGTCAACGATTTTCAAGAATGGTTCCTTGCAAATTACTCTCACCGAAAAAGAGGGAAGAAAAACAAGATCTAACTTGTCACACACCATGGCTCACATGGTATACCAATAAGGTCTTAATGACAGAAAGTCCCAGTGATTATCATGAGTCTGCAACTTACCAATCCAAGTTCTTTTGCACGTGTAGGATTTTTTAAACTCGAAAGTACACAGTAACTCAGTGATTTCATGTTATTTTGTGAGAAAGTTCTGTGACTAATGTTGTTTCTTCTTCGTACCACAGAGCAGTAGTTATGACAGCGTCTCCTCATATGACAGCTACAACCAACGGCTCGGCCTTGGTCCCAACCCCCATGATGATTTGAAATCATGTAATGGAGGACCCGGCAGTCCACCGAGACAAATCACCCATGACCCTTACAGGTTTACTCGGTCCACTCAGCAACCCCTCAAAGCCTTGGACCAATCATCCAAGATTAAACCTGCTGATTATCCCAAATTCAGGTACGTTCCCTGTTCCTAGAGTGGTATCAACAAAAATCACGTTGATAGCAGTTATTATGATATACAGGAAATATTAATACAGACATCAGCCGTTGATCAGCCTTCACGTCTCCAATTGTGGAAAAGCTCCCTGAGCTGTGAAACTGAACATCTTGCTTCTTGGGTAGACAGGGTTGCTCTTATTCACAGCAAGGCTGCAGTGGCTGTTGACACCAGTTATTGTTGTATTTGGGAAGCAGCTCACTTTTGTATTTGTGGTATTGGGTAATTACATAAAACCATATAATAGTGGGCCATGTCTTTGTCAAGTAAAGAACAAACATTACGACAATTGATAAAAGAGAAGCTTCAGCAAAGTAGGGACTGCCAGAATATTTACCAGAGAAATTTCAATGCCAGGGACATTATTTAAAACTAAGCAGTTTTTCTCATTACAGCTGAACTGGCTCCCGCAAACCTCCAGAGTTTTCTCATTGATTTCCTTCTGAAAATCCTCAATGTGTGTACTGAGCCATAGAAAAATCCAACAGACCGTCATATTAATTACTATCTCAGGGCTAATTCAAACTACAATCAGTACAAAAATGTGGTGAGAGGGAGGAAATCCAGTCAGCTCATTCTCCAATGTTTCATTTGCTATCAAAGCACTTTAGCCCCATTTAGTTACTCTCAAGGTGTTGTGGAACCTTCGCGTTTCCAGCAAGGAAAGCAATGACAAGAAGAACATAAATTTTTTTAATACTCCAAATTACTTTCACCATAGAGTTCGGTCATGGTGAAAATAATTTTTGAGTTAAATGATCAAGAATAATTTATAATTGTCTTGGTGTTTTTTTCGTTCATTCTTTCTGTGAGGGTCTTACTATCCTCATAGACCAGTAGCTACCTTGATTTTTCTTCTCAATAAGCATTCATGCTTCTTTAAAAATGTTTCATGCTGTTTATAAACCGTTAATATCATAATGATCAATAGAATACATTGATAATGCTTGAATACTTACAGATTTATTTTTCTTGACAGAGTGCCAGGAATGAGTGATTATAGCCCAACAAAGCCAGTGCCACCGGCCAAGCCTATAATGAACCAAACGAATTCTCAACACTCTTATAAACCAGTCCCACCGCCTAAGCCAAAGAACTACCGTCCACCTCATCAGACGTATGGGTATACAACTAGTTCCAATGGATATCAACATGCCAAATCGTACAGCACGACAGAGAACACTTACTCATCACATCTGCATAATGGAGTAAGCAAACATTTATCATTTGACAAAGCTCGTCGGTAATAAAATGAAGCAGCACCTGGCTGTTGCTATAGAGTTGAAATGAAATAACTCACAATCTTGGAAAAATGTTGCCAGATTTTCTTATAAACTAAATCCAATATGGAAGTTTTCCTGAAATTTACAACATTTTTTTAAACAATACTACATTTGAGTTTTTGATTGCTCTTTCTCATTTCTGAGTAACATACCTAAAATAATCCTTTTCTTTAAGAAATATAATGCATTGTCAACATTAAATTTGTTTTGTAAAAAATTATAAAAACGGATTTGCTTGTTCAAATGTATATTTTTCTAATTGTATAGATCAACTCATCGTCATCGGGAAAGTACTCGTCAGACGGTTTGGAAATGAACGGTCATGGCAGTAGCCTGGAAAGGAGCACATATGGCCGCTCTGGTGGTCATCAATACTACTACAATGTTGTGCCTTCACCAAGACAAAATCACCACCGAGAACCAAGTGGCCTGGATTTAGTCCACAGAGCTGACCAACGTGGAAGCGCATTCGAGCTGTACAAAAAACCTACTGAGCCTCACAACAATCATTATATGGAACATGGGCTCAGGTGATGAAATGATCAATTATGTGTATCTTTTAATTTACTCCATCATTTGTGCCATTTTGTGGAATTTGTGGTAGCTGAAGTGAGTGTATTTTTGGCTACAGAGGATATGATCGTTAAAACAGCCTAAGATTGGCCATATGGTGGCAATTTGTACCTATTTTTGCAATTACTTTAAGTCCTCCAGAGTAAGAATGTCAGTGATGATCTCAATGGCATGAGATCCTGGCATGAGATGAGGCAATCTAATGCTTGCATAAGTGGGAAACATCCCAACTCCTAAAAGTGAGTGCCTGTCTTATGTAGGGTAAGTAGGCTGATTGGGTGTCATCCAACACAGATAGATATTTTGGCCCTAGAGTTCAATGTTTCTACCATCGATGTTGACCCAGTTGATATTTATTTGACATTAATATTTTGGCATCAACAATGATGTTTTATCACTACTACCTACCAATGTTGTCCATGGGTTTTTCTCCCCATCACAACCCATGGACATCAAATAATGCGACGACAAGAAAAAGAAGAACTGCCAATGTTGGTAAATTTTTGCCTTGTACAGTTCAGCGTTAATTGAACAACGGGGGGGGGGGGGGCTGTGAAATATATTTATCCACCACTTTCATTTGTCAGTTAGTTGGGGTAGATCCCCACAATTAAGGTCCAATATATTTTGAAGCTCTCTCAAGATGTATTACATAGGTACTTGAACATTAATTGTTTTGTTGCAGCTTGTAATTGCTAAGGTTATGATGTGAACCGCTTTTGGAGAGAGCAGACTGCGCTGGACTATCATGCATCTGGGGAGAAGAATGTTATCAAATATACCTTTTGCTGTATTGTATATACGCCATATATATCATCTTCAATGGCCAATGCTATGTAAATAAAATGTTACAGTTATCATTTAGCTGAAAATAACAGTTCTTTTCCTTCTCCAGGTGGTCGTATTCCTTCTTTCTGCAGGTTGAGGGGGAGAGTAACGAGACGACCATAGGTACCATTGGTCCTATAATGCCCTGAAGAAGCCCGAACGGGCGAAAGTACTCGGCGTAATAAAAAGAAAAAATGGAGAAGAGGTCGTCTCGTTACTCTCCCCCTCAACCTGCAGAAAGAAATGAAAATAACAGTTATCTTATTGTTCGCATTTTTTAATTTCTTCCAATTCAGTCCGTTTGGAGTATATCTATCTAGCTAAAATTAATTGTAGCAAGAGGAGTCTTTTCTCTTTGTTCACTTCTCTGCAAGGAACTGCCAGAAGTTATTTGCTGTTCAGTTTTGGTTTGTTATTCAATATTAAGCCATTGTAATCGCCCAAGAAAAAAAATGTCTATCCTCCTCAATGTTTGATGTTTTAAGTTTCAAGGCATGTAGAATCCGAAAATTCAAAAAAATAATTTTGTATGTCCACCATAATCCTTCAACACTTTTCTGACAAAACTATAAGAGCTAAATTATTGACATTTTCAGCAAAAATCATTCTTGGCCTGACAATGGCTCAATTCCTTAACCAAATGGTTTCCTCAATTTTAAGGGTATTTTGAGGGGGAGAAAATTCCTAGTTCCCAACGTTTTCCAGAAAAAGGTGTATTTGGTATCAATTTCTATGGATTTTTGAACGCTGAATCCAATGTGACTATCGCAGGGTCGATAGCTTTATTGGTTCTTGAGTTATAGCTTTTGTGTTGAATTTGGGAGATTTTCAGAAATTTGGTATGAGGGGGGAAAATCCGCGGGGAAAATCAGTTTGGCAGCACTTTATAAGCGGCTCAGAGTTCAAGTGCTGTAAATGGTCTCACAACATCTAAGAAATGATTGAAATAGCTAGGAAAATTCACATGAATCACAATTTATTTGGGAGAGCAAACAGGCTGTATTTTCCAACTTAGGTAGTAACATAACTACATACAGCTTATAACATGTTTTTCAATTGAGAACAGCTGAATCATCATGCAAAACCTTCAAAGGTAACGCTTCGCATTACACTTTATGGTCACTAATATTTTTTCTTCTTAATAATAATATCCACATTCGATGCGCTCAATAGGACAACAAAATTATTTTTGTACTGTAAGAAGTCAGAAAGAAATAATATTATGCCGGTACTCTTTGTCCAAGTAGCTCCACTTTTTCCGTTTCCTAACAGATACGGTTGATTTCAATTTCTTCCTGTAAATAGTGAATTCGGCATTGAAATACTTCGACGACTCAGGTTTCGAAGTGAAAACGTTTTCATGCTTGCGTATCTTTGTGGTCTCTATTATTAATTTTCCTCATGGGGAGTTTGAAAACGTCTCGTTATAACGTTAAATCGGGAAAAATGTATTCCTAATAACACATGAATAGAACAAGAAATTTTGAAAGTACGTATATCACATACAAATGTTCTCAAGTCACAAGACTCTGTCAATTTCTTGGTCTACGAATAGCCAACTGGATCGTGAAGGTAATTACTGTGCTGCTGGCCGTAACTGTAGCTGCTCCCGTATATTGCTAACATTTCACTGTATCCTTTGCTATTTTCGTTCTTTGTGTATTCACTACCGTAAGATGCCATGTTGAACAACGCCTCGGGATCACATACGAATTTATAAACGTAGCGTTCACCTGTTGGATAGCATAATAATCGAATTAAGCATCAACGATTTCATCAATTCAATGAAAAATTAAGTAGCATCTCTGTATGGATGAGGCTGAGAAATATTTTGCAATGATCTCATTGATAATTCACTTTTATTTCGAGCAATTTCGCCGTCTTTGGCCTCTTCAGCTAACTTTTTTTCTTTTTTGTCAATTCAGGTTGGTATCAAGTTCACCATCAACTCTGCTTAGCCTATGATCAACAAAAACTGATGAGATAAATGAGTAAAACTTGAGTAAAATCGATTCAAGTGTTTCGCCTTTTTAATTTATATACTCTAGTCAAACTCTGCAATCTTAAATTCTTATCACGTGTCAATTTTTTGTTTTTTTTTCTTTAAATTTTTGTTGACCATAGACTAAGCATAGTAGTATTATATTTTAAAACCCGCAAGATGATCCTCAAGACCTTAAATAAGGTAAACGTAATAACTAGGTAAATTAAAATTACCTTAATTTTAAAAAACTAGAAGCCAAATTCGGCGAAAGCGCTCGACATATAAGGGAATTACACAGTATATCAGTATATCCCAAACAGAAACTCGAAAGACAAGCGACGTTAGTACAACAGTTGCATCAATTGAACGCTTGAGTTAAAAAAAAAAAATAACTAGTTGGTACCAGACGGTTTACTTCAATTAGAACGTATTAGTAAGTGGGTATCTTACCTGCAACCTTCTGCATTATACCTTTCTCATAATAGTATCTCAACGATCTGCTCAACTTGTCATAGTTCATAGCTGGTCGGTTTTTCTGAACACCCCATCTCCTCGCAACCTGCGCAACGTAATAAATAATAATTAACTGTGTACACAATTCGACGTCAGCGAATTAATTGATGAATCAATACACAAAACGGTGAATACAATTAATAGTCACAATGAAATGAATTTGAGGTAGATTGTACGGATACATGAAAATAATTAGGTTGGTGTGAAATGAGCACCTCTTCCGGTTCAACCAATTTGAATTCGAGCCCTCGCCCAGTCCAAACAATACACGAAGCGTTGTTGGGGTCGTCGAGAAGTGCGACCAAGAACTGCCACAATTGCAGAGTACCCCGCCGTTGCGGAACGGGGCTCAACGTATGTTCTTTCCTGTAACCTAAAAAAAAAAAATAAAAATGAAAATAAATCAGTTGAGATTAAGCGGCAATTCAGTTCAGTCTGCGTGTGGCTGTGAGTTCCGAGCCTTACATTTGGACTAGAGGCTGAGCGTGCCTGGCGGTTCCGCCGACCAACCCCCTATCGGGTGTTCCGCCCCGCCCGCTCACCACGGCGCGACAAATCGGTGGGATTAGTGTCCTTGCCAATATTCATATATAGAGTAGTTAATTATTTGTGTATGGAGAGTGGGAATCTATAGTTATTATAGTAGTTGCTATAATTTGGTACGTAGGTGGTGGTTTTTCCATGCACTTTGTATCATAAAGTATTGGGTTTTTCAACTTGCGCATAGTTTTAGCCGATAAATCATGTCTAACTTTTAAGTTTTCCAAGATTTGTAACTTGCACAGTGGGTAACTTAAACAAAAAGTCGTCAATTCTGATGTTTGAATATACCAAAAGATAGGTAATTTAACTGTCCACATTTTCCCCATAATATAATGTACCTATAAATTTTTCTCTTCATATTTGATTAGAGGAAGGCAGACTCACTATTTGAAGTACCGGGAAATCAACAATTATTATTCCAAATCAGTTTATTATAGCTGCTATTTGGAGTGTAGAAAAACATTATATACCCTCGAAGTTTAGTAGTAGTCGTGATTGGAGAAGGGTAAAATCGCAACTGGAGGTCTGCGGATGGTGAAGAGACGAGGAGATCGAAAGAGGGGAGGGTTTAATAGCGATGAGATGGATGAATCCACGCGATCCTCCGGGACTAAGCGGGAGTTGGTTTCATAGACGGTAAAGGAATGAGGTGGCGGGGATTTTTTTACATCTTTGTACCACGACCGGGGAAACTGGGAAGCAGCGAACACAAAATCCCCGCTTCTCGCAACAACAACCTTCTCATACAACAACAAACCCCCGTCGTTCACGTCCGTAAAGTTAAAAGCTTCTGCTGAATTATTTACAGGCCCGCGCGACCCCTACCCAATTAGGATTAGAACTATGCACATCGTCGTGGGCTGGTAGCGGTGGCGGGTGATTAAAAATACAATAAACCTTAACCCGGGTGGCAGTAGGTTGGTAGGTAAACTAAACAGGCTTAATATAATATCTTTGCCATCAAGACTTCCTATAGTGAAATTAATATTAATTTGATTCTGGTCGACCCCGTTCAATTTGTACTCATTAAATCAGACAGTGCCCCACGTTGAATCGCAGTACTCACACCAAGGCATCTTTTACCATCCAACTAAGCCGAAAATTAGCCCGTGAGGGCGTTAGAACCAAAAATAAGTGCAATCCAAAGACGTTATTTCTTAGCTTAGGGTTTCTAAAAACTCCAATTCAGATCCTTACTCTGAAAAAAATCTCTCCTTTTCCTCAGACCAACTGTTCAAAATATATAGTTTTATCTGAATAACACTCTTTTGAAAAAGCTTGAGGCAGGCAGTGGCGGACACTGAATAACAGTTTAAATATATTGTTAAATTGTTCCTATATATTTTTTACACATTTTGGCGAGATTGTTGATATTTATTGTTAACATAACGAAAAGCGCTGCAAATGATGTTTTCACTTTACAGCAGATTGGTAACCATACGGGACAACTCCTTAGCTATCGTAACTATAATAATTTTATTTTTCTTAATTATGTCTTTAGAAGTTAAATTATATAACCTACTCTAAAGTTAAATTATTTACCTAACGTTATAGCTTAAGAGAGTGAGAGAATTTGAAGACCATTCCAACGAGCTCAAAACGATTTTTGTAGCCCCGAAAATTCTCAAGTTATACGATCTTGCCAAATTTCTCAATAACTCGAAAATTCTTCACAAGAATAACTTGTGAACCACTAAAGCTATTGACTCCAATACGGTCTCATTCGATTCTTTGTCAAAAAAATCTATATAAATTGATATCAAACACACCTATGTTTCAAAAACATTTGGAAAATACGAATTTTCCCCCTTCAAAACCCTCCAACGATACCCTAAAAATTGAAGCAGCGATAAAAAACTGTTGACTGCGGACGGACAGAATTGATTTTATTTATTTATTTTATTTTTTATTTTTATTTTTTTATATTTGGATTCTACTCGTACAAGGCATGAAACGTAAAACATAAAATTAATGTTGAGGGGGTTAGAAATTATTTTTTCGTGAGCGATTACAAAAGTTTATCATCGAATAATAAACCAAAAATATATAACATTATCAATCTGTTGAAGAAATGAAATCCTCTCCGTTCTAAAGGCATATCACAAAAACGGGCTGAAATCAGCACAAAAGTAAACTCTATAACTTTGGTCGTTGTAATTTAGTTTAGTTTCGCTGTAATTTTTATCGCACAGACAACTACGCGGGGGTGTACTCGACAGCTTCCTCTAGTTTCACGGCAATCAAGAGATGATCTCAGTGGTCGCAGAAAGACTTAATTTTTTTTCATTTTATGGTTTATCTTCATCATTGATAACCGGTTTCTGAAATAATAATTCAACGAAAGTCGATTAATCACACCGGAAAACAATGCGTAGCCCGATTCGAGTCAAACAAGGACGTAGCCTATTAAATAACCGTTGACGTCTCGATTTCTTTTCATTTTGTATGCCGCGAACGGTTCGATAGGGAGAGAGGCTTGACTGATAAAGGGTGGCGACACAGACGTGCTTCGACACCTCATCCGCTAGTTGCTATGCATCAAGACGCTCCTACCGTCCTCATCTTCCGAAAATATTTTCTTAATTTTCAATAGGATAGAAGGAGCCTTCAAACAGCGAGGATTTTTTCGAACCCTACTCACCGTAGCACCGCATATTTTATATTGGTTAACAAAACCCGCGTTGATTCCTCCTGGCGTATTCGAGCCGTAAACTGCATTCTAATTCGCGCAGCGTAGCCGATATACCATTCAACACCCCACGGATTTACTCCTTTATACCGGTACAATATATTAATTTTGGCAGCAAAGCAGCTTGTGGCAACTGTGTTGTCACCAAAATTTTCAATTTGGAAACTCGAAAAGAAGCTATATCATCTAATTATACTATCATCTAATTATTATTATATTTGACGATCTCCGGACATTTTCTGTGACCTCAGAATGCAATTTATTCTAACCGAATGGCGTCTCATTAAAATCGCATTCGTTCATAGATAGTTCATTCGCAATTAAGCTATATATTTCCGTATATGACGATCACCATAACATATCCTTCATTTTGGGGAAGAATATTAGGGCCTCTTGGATTAATTACATTTCCAATGCTGTTAGAACCTCGTCGTTCTTGGGAATAATATTAATACTTTACTGTACTGAAAACAGATTTGAAACAGTCGCCAGGCCCGGATTAGCAACTATTTACGCCCTAGGCCAGAGTTCTACATTACGCCCCCTCCCAGCAGACGTTGGAAGGGGGGGATTCCCAATTTTTTCACTGTCCCAGAGAACTTCTTGCTCTCTTCTGTTTTCAATTCAGGCCCCAGATGGGCGTTTTTTTGGTTGGCTCATTTCAATACCTACATTAAAACCACGACATTATTAGTACCTCATATAACAAGGAATTGGAACTGATTTGACTTTAAATGTAATGTATTCATATTGTTACGTTTTTACACTACGCGGATTCGTTCGGGTCAGACTTGGAAATTAAAACACACTTTAAGAACAGTTTCCTAATTTATTAATAACGCACAATTATTACTCACAGTAAACAATCGAATTTATCACGCGCACAGTTAATTTATCACACGCACAGTCGATTTATAACACGATTTATCACACGATTTATAACGCGATTTATCACTGGTCGAGCGCCGAGACAACCGAAGTTAACTCAGAATGCGGAAATCGGAATGCGGTAAAAACTGATATCGGAATAACTGACTCGCGGTTCTCGCTTGCCGGCTTATATAGGGGCGGGCGGTCGGTCTAGAAGCGGCGAGACCAGTCGGACCCGACCGGCCCAGCCTAGTCGAGCCCTCGCGGTCGAGCCCAATCGAGCCCTCCCGGTCGAGCCTAGTCGAGCCCTCCCGGTCGCTTCTAGAACCTTCTCGCGCTGCGCTTCTCAGAAAGCCGGCGGTCCCCTTGCTTGTTACACTGCCCCCTCCTTAAGACTGTTCCGTCCCGGAACAGCATCCTCTTGACCCTTGTGGCGGTAGGGACAGCTGAACCCCTTCGTGCATCTGCCCTGGTTGAAGAAGAAGCAGTCGACTGTCTTTTGGAGTCCTTCCTTGGCCCAAGGGTTGAAGCAGCAGACGGTGATCATGATGCCGGTGTGCTGGAAGAGTTCCTCGAGCATATTCCGTACCACTCGCCAGTTCAATCCGTCCTTCCCGCAGCCGAGCTTAGGCACGTTGAGCTTGGTAATGTCGAGCCGCAGTAGATGGTCCCGTAGGCTGATAAGGCAGTTCCACAGGGTCCGGTAGCTGCACTTCTCGTCGGGGCGAGTCTTTGTCACCAAGTAGAACAGGTGCCGGTTGTTCTGCTTGCAATGCACAGTCTCTCCAGCAGTTCCCTGCTGGCCTTTTCCAGCCAAAGGCAAGCCTAGCTTCTTCCGAGCAACCTGGCATAGTCCTCCTGATGACGCGATGTCCTGAGCAGCGCAGATGGCCAATGCGCCTTCCGAGGGCGAGTCAAACAGGTCCAGCCTCGCCTCAGTCGTGACTCCATGACGGACCTTGCGTCTGAACTCCTGTTGCCGCATGAACTCTTCAAACGGCTGGTCCTCACTGGGTATCCTGCAGACACGCACTTGCTGGTCAGCCGAGTCTCCCAGGTACGGTGTAAGCCGGTTGAAGTGCACCACCCTTGGCTTTCCGTTTGGTTTTCTCCTGATGCGGTAGACGACGTCGTTGATCCTCTTCATCACCACGTACGGCCCATCCCATGAGCGCTGCAACTTCGGTGATAGTCCTCGTCGTCTCTTCGGGTCGAATAGCCAGACCAGGTCTCCTTCCTGGTATCCTCCATCTTCAGAGTTGATGTCGTAGCGGCCTTTCTTCCTGTCGTTTGCGTCCGCGACGTCGGTTGTGGTAACTCGGCAAGCGATAGCAGTTTTCTCCTCCAGCCGGCTGCAACGCCTGAACTCGTCTTGGCAGGGTCTTCTCTTGGTAGCACAGGTCGACAGCTGATCCTTTTTGTCAACCCTTCCTTGTTTTTCCTGTAGCCTTGTAGACTTCCGGGGTTTAGAACAACGACCCCTGAAATGCCCCAGCTCGCCACAGTTCCAGCAGCGGATTTCTCGTTTCTGGGGCTTCAGTACTTCGAGAAGTTTCTTCACTAATTCCTCCAGCAATGACGTACCTGAATCATCCCTGGTGCCCTCCACAGCACACACGCGAGCTGAACCACGCACTGACTGCCTTACTGATTCGAATTCGAGGGCCTGTGACAAGGCTTCACTGAGTGTCCTTGGTCGAGCGAGTTTCACCGCTTGCTGTGTCTCCACTTCTCGAAGTCCATCCAGGAATCTGTCGATTGCCAGGATCTCGCAGACGTCGTCTGGCACGGTCGGGTAAGCACACTTAACCAGGCGCACGATATCGGCCTCGAACTCCTGCAGGGTCTCATTAGGCTTCTGATATCTGCTCTTCAGTTGCGACCTGTAGACATGCTCCATGTGTCTCTGGCCAAATCGCATTTCCAGGTTTTTCTTCAGTTCTTCATAATTCTGTCTGTCCGATACTGGAATCCTCTGAAGGACCTGTAGAGCATCACCTCGCAGAGAGAGACTTAGCATAGAGCCTTTAGTGCTTGCTGACCATCCGTGCACTGCAGCCGCAGTCTCAAACAGGGTGAAGTACTCCTCCAAGGCCGTTTTGCCGTCAAAGGTTGGCAAGTCACGTCCGTGCGTTGGTACCGAAGATGTCGATGTAGAGGGGCTGCCTTCAATTCTTCTGTTTAACATTTCAATCTTCCCCTCTACTTCTTTCAATTTTGAGTCTAATTTGTCGAGCGGTACCGATAATGCAGTTGGTGTAGAGGGGCTGTCTTCAATTCTTCTGTTCAACAATTCAATCTTCCCCTCGACTTCTTTCAATTTTGAGTCGAATTCCTCTTTACTTTGTTCAAGCTTTTGTTCTAATGCTGTGGCATTCTGGTTTATTAATGACTCCAGCGTAGCAGAATTTTTCTCTAGTTCCTCTTTCAGTGAAGCAGCTAGTTCGTCTTTCATTGAGGCAGAATTTTTCTCTAGTTCCTTTAGGGAAGCAGAATTTCTCTCTAGCTCTTCTTTCATTGAAGCAGAATTTTTCTCTAGCTCTTCTTTCATTAAAGCAGAATTTTTCTCTAGCTCTTCTTTCATTGAAGAAGCTAGTTCTTCTTTCATGGAGGCAGAATTTTTCTCTAGCTCTTCTTTCATTGAAGAAGCTAGTTCTTCTTTCATGGAGGCAGAATTTTTCTCTAGTTCTTCTTTCATTGAAGCAGAATTTTTACTCACCTCCAACTTCAATGAAGCCAAAGTGACAATCTCGAACAAGTATTGCTCAGGATCCAATCCCTCTTCTAGAAGAGCATTCTTGAGACGATTCTGTAGAGCACTTTTGCTGCCTGAGGAATCCAGATCTCTTTCTTCGAGTTCTTGTTTTAAGTCGGCCACTTTGAGTTCGTAGAGTTTTCTCGAAGACATTTTCCGACGCGTAAAGTTCACAGTCACTCGCGAAAGGTTCACAGTCACTCGCGAAAAGTTCACAGTCACTCGCGAAAAGTTCACTGTCACTCGCGAAAAATTTTCGGTTCACTGCACTTAAAGTTTCACTAAGTCTGACCCCACACCTGACACCAATTGTTACGTTTTTACACTACGCGGATTCGTTCGGGTCAGACTTGGAAATTAAAACACACTTTAAGAACAGTTTCCTAATTTATTAATAACGCACAATTATTACTCACAGTAAACAATCGAATTTATCACGCGCACAGTTAATTTATCACACGCACAGTCGATTTATAACACGATTTATCACACGATTTATAACGCGATTTATCACTGGTCGAGCGCCGAGACAACCGAAGTTAACTCAGAATGCGGAAATCGGAATGCGGTAAAAACTGATATCGGAATAACTGACTCGCGGTTCTCGCTTGCCGGCTTATATAGGGGCGGGCGGTCGGTCTAGAAGCGGCGAGACCAGTCGGACCCGACCGGCCCAGCCTAGTCGAGCCCTCGCGGTCGAGCCCAATCGAGCCCTCCCGGTCGAGCCTAGTCGAGCCCTCCCGGTCGCTTCTAGAACCTTCTCGCGCTGCGCTTCTCAGAAAGCCGGCGGTCCCCTTGCTTGTTACAATATTTTCATATACTGTACTCTATTTGGCTTCGTCCTGTCCAAACTGACCGACTTCCTAACACATACATAATAAACGCACAGTACAGTACACATAAATCACTCGGGGGTACTGTCCTTATCACTCCTATATATGGTATATATATATAGTACATAGTATAGGTATAGGTAGGTAGTAGTAGTTAATTATTTGTGCATGGAGAGTCGGAATCTATAGATATTTTTATAGTTGGTAGTACTTAGTAGTAGTTGCTATAATTTGGTATCTAGTTGGGGGTGTTTGAATGTACTTTGTATCATTAAGTACTGGGTTTTTCAACTGGAGCAAAGTTGTAGCAGAATTAGATGTAAAAACTTCAAGTTTTCCAAGATTTGTAACTTGCACAGTGGATAACTCAAATAAAAAGTCGTCAATTCAGATGTTTGAATATACCAAAAAGTGGGTAATTTAACTGTCCACATTTTCCCAATGTAATGTACCTATCCATTTTTCAACCGTTTTTGTGTTATTCAACAATAATAGTGGACTATACACGAAAAAATCACTTTTTTCAACTTTAAACGTTATTTTCATCTATTTAGTGCGAAAGAAACAATGAATGAACCATATATTATTGATATACACATCATCAACTATCATTATGCTGAATTTGAGCGAAATCTATTTCAAAAAAATTTTCGCGAAAAATCCAAGGGGTCCCCCTGCGATTTTTTTCAACCGACCATTTAACGAATTTTTACTCGTCTCTCAATACAGATAAAAATCTGAAATTTTCAGGAAAGTTGTGTCTTACCAAGATGTATTTTTGTGATTTTTTTTATTTCTCGGAAAAATCTGCAAGTGGTCCAAAAAAATCGGTTTTTGAAAGCTCAAAAATTGGACTTTAACCGTGATTTCGGGGTCAAAATAAATGCGAATCAATTGTTTTATTATGCAGGAGTCTTCATTTGAACGCCTTACACACGTACATAGCAAAAAATTTGGTGAAAAAAATGTAAACAGAGCCAGAGAAATTATTTTCCGTAAATCGCCGGCCGAAATTCCGAGCTCCGCTGGCATCGGTAATAGTGAAAAATTAAATTTTCGTTTTAAAGCGATTTTGAAAGCTATTCTTATAGGAAATTGAACGCTGAATCCGAATATGACGTCAAAACGGCGAAAATTTCACGACAACGATCAGTTTTTCCAGTTTAATACAACGCCACTCCTACGTTTTTCAACTTTGAAATTCCGTTGCAAATACTTACAGTACTGTTCGAATTTGATTAATTAATGATTCCTACAGGAAATTAGACGTAGAATTCGAATTTAAAGTGAAAACAAACAAAATCGAACGATTATTAATATTTTTCGAATTTTTTTCGATTTTCATACTTATGAAGTCTCAACTTAGGGATTTTTTCGTCACGTTCCCGAAATGGGAACGATTCGGTGCTGTGGACGAAAATGAAGGAAATTTAACGTAGAATCGATTAAAAATAAGAAAATGGCTAGCGTATATGATAGCTCTCGAGATATATTCCACTTTATGTCAAAAAACGTGTTTTGACTTTTCTTCAAACGTTAATAGCTCCGCGGGGACATAACATAAAAATATAATGAAATACACCAAATTGTAGGATTTTGATAGCTCTTTCTCCCCTCTGAGTAATAATTTTATAAATTATAATAAAATATTATTAAAAAAAAACAAAGAGTTGTTAAAAATAACTGACCATGGCTGGGATCGAACCAGGAACATTGGCACTACAGGCGAAGACGCTTAGCAATGAACAAAAAGAACGAACGAAATGTGAACATTTAAAAAATTTAGCTTTTATGGTTTCGTCATGAAAGTGTTGACGGCGTACGGCGGTAGGACAAAATTTTTTGTGATTGGATATTCGGACTCTACATGCCTTGAAACGTGAAACATGAAATGTCGAGGGGGACTAGAGCTTTTTTCAAAATCTAAAAGGCAATCTCAATCTTTCGATAGCATAATCCACTATTCCCAACTAAAAATAAATACTCCATGGTTACTTCAAAATGGGAACTCTTTTCATCTGACCGAATACTCGTATCTTTATTCGATAAAAATGACGAGCGCTACTAAGAACTAAATAAACATGGAAGTGAAAAACAAACCAAAACATGAAAAGAAACGCAGATAAAACAACGATAATCTCCCACCTAGTTCAAGATTAATTTAGAGCCCCTTTGTGGACAGAAGGTGAAGACCTTCACGAGTCCCACATCGTTGGATGCTAAGGGCATCCATCATTGGATCGCCTGCGGCTGTAGTCGCCGATTCGCCTCCACTCATAGGCTACCGATGAAATTCAACGGAGGGATGGGAGTATTATAACATCGGTATAACAGAGTTAGCTACTGTTACAGTAATTAGTGAGAGTGGTGTTTGAATACCGAGTGTTTGAACAGTTCATTATCTGCAGCAGCCCTTCAGAAAAGCAAACGGCCTGAGGCGCCGCTTCATATTGAAAATATCGTAATACCCCCACCCGAACTTCGCCTTCCGTGTACTCCTTCCGAACGTTTGAGTTGGTTAGGATTCATTTTTTCTCGTATCGGTTCTACATGGTTCTTTATTGAGCGATGTTTTATCCAAACATATTCCGCGTACGATTCTATGTTGGTTTTTCCCTTTCGCATTACAGTATCATATAATAAAATATTAATAGATGATCAATACCAGTATTTTCCCAGTTTCGATTCGCCGACAGCCGAATCGTTGATGAAGACCAGTGATAAATTTCTAAGGAAAATAAATCCCAAACGACGTCAGACATTGGGAAAACCAGCGGTTTATTCCAACTGTCACTTTTTCCAAAACCCATTTCATGCAAATATACGAAATCATTCGGCAGAAAGAAGGAACCTAAAACTCTTACCTTCTACTCCGGAATGCCGCTGAGTTTTGCATATATCGGGCGGTTCTTTCTTCACGAAACCGTCACCACCGTAAGGACTGCTCTGCGTTCTGCAATAAGCATCAGACATCACAAATAATGGAATTTCATAATTTCCTCTCTTTTTTTCAAGACAAATAAATCATTAATCGCCAGATTCAATGAAGATTTTGTATACTATAGTTACGTAACTTATACGAGGACATTTTATTATAATTTACTTCTTTCTACTTTCGATCTTTTACTCGTAATACAAAACCGCTCGCTGAAAATTTATGGATTGTAACTTACGCCTCGTTATCCTTTGTACTACCAAATAAAATTATTCCAGTCGCTTGCCGAAGTTCTACAGATAGCAGTCATGAGAGGGAGAACAAGTCTTGTCTAACACAGCTTTACTCCCTTTATTCTAGAAAGAAAATTTGTGCTCTAACGTTTATCTTTCAATCGTTTTTTTTCCGATTAAGGAATGCGGAAAGCTTTCGCATTAACATGCTCACTTGTATTTTATAACGAACTACAGTGATGAAAAGAGCGCAGGATGTGTCTCTTCCTTATATTTATTATATGTACTAAGAAATTGTGTACATTTTTTAAATAAAAGAAATTAATTTGCAATAAATAAATTGGATTAACTTTTAATACATAATTTTTATTACAGTAAGAAAGAAGTAAGAGCAGTAACATGTTATTACTATTAATAGTGAAAATATAATTATCATTTTCCGAGCTGCGGGCCACGTAGGACGAAAGATTAAAAAACAGTTATCATAAACTTCAAAACACATCCGTCTACTTGAAAGGAAATTGATATTTATTTCCTCATGGAACTAAATACAATCAATGTTTCTTATTGGACGAATTATTTACCAACCAAAACAATAATGGTTTATGATAATTACACCAAATAGCTTGGAAGC
This sequence comes from Tupiocoris notatus, assembly GCA_037159825.1. Taxonomy (NCBI): domain Eukaryota; kingdom Metazoa; phylum Arthropoda; class Insecta; order Hemiptera; family Miridae; genus Tupiocoris; species Tupiocoris notatus. The sequence continues at coordinate 93,894 of JASJUZ010000206.1, read as the reverse complement.
TAGTGCTCGGTGACTGGAGTAAAGCCCATCCTCTCCTCAACCCCTCGCCAAACACTAGGATCAGCTATTAGATAGTTCTCAGTATTTTCTTCATTGGCTGTACATTCATCGGTATTATCACCTTACTCCTTCAGTGGATAGAATGCATCGAAAAAATAATTGAATGCACATTTCAGTCGATATGTATAGGCGACGAACCTTGGCTAAAATTAAGTCTCAACCTAGGAAGAGCCATTGTACAAGTTATATTTTTCTTATAGTCTGGATCTATTTTTTTCTATTAGAAAAACTACAGCTTTCTATCTACAGCTGATGGACATCCAGTGAATTCATTCCATTTCATCATTATAATCATGATTTTATCTGGCAGGACAGGAATGTGTTATCGCAGAAAAAAAAGAAAAAAAGTTTGCTGTAAATTTATCAGATTTTTTAAAATTCCGAAACTGTTTACTACCGTGTCTGCAGAGTACGTGGAAGGATTGTGATCGTCCAGGAAGTCAAATAAGGATCGGAAAATTCCGATGTGGGTGTGGGAAAAATTGACCAACAAAGAGTCACTCAATGCATTGCCAACATTATGAAAACACTCTTGCTCTCTGAAAATGACAAAAAATTTCCCGTCCTAAGAAAGTTGATAAATGTAGTTAATTACAGAAAAAGAAATCTGTTAGGTACTACATCACTTCAATGAATAAGGACGGAATTAAACTCGTCCTTCCTACCAGTTGTTATGAAAACTACAGACATTATATTATGTGCTTCTAGCTATATCATAATTTTACTCGTATACTATGCATACATTATACAAAATCAATAGATAGGAGATAACCGCTGGAATATTCGGCTGGTGAAACTTATTTCCCACTCTTGTCAAAGTTTCTACCGGCTTTGACTTCTCCTGTATTCAAACCAGCCATCAGCTCCTCCAGATCAAAGACAAAAGCTCTATTCCCCAACTAACCCCATATTATTAATTAGGAAGGTACCTGGAAATCTTCTTCAAGATAAGATCAAGCCGATGGAGAAAACGGTGATGTTAAGGAGAATAATAAGTTCGGATGAACTCAAACCAACTCTTCATGTAAGGCGGTGTGTTACTCATTCAGATCCATACCTCTAAACACCGTGTTGTCGTTTCTAATTTCCTCAAGTGGGGCGAATTTTTTTTTTCAGATTCAGCTGAACTAAATTGATTTATCATCCAGCATTGGTTCAGTCAGTAACAAAGCCTAAAATCGCCTAAGGAAAGGATTTGCATCTAAGATTTTGTAGCTAATATAACTAATTTTGTGAACAATTTTGCATTTTTGAGGAATGTTATAACTCGGTCTTTCATTCAGTCATTTGATAACTATTCCACCATAGTCATAACGCGCCCGGAGGGGCGACAGTACTTGGATATGTTGGAGAACGCGTCAAAGTTTGCCTCTTCCAACCCCGCAGAAAAATAAAACTATCCAAAGGGGGATATACTAGACATTAAATTAAAAAACTTCGAAAAAATGACAGACCATTTGCTAAACTCTAACTATTTGAAAAAAGGATGATAGCCAAAGTTTAGAAAAAAAAATTTTTTCTTCAATTTTCATTTATTTTTTTCTTGCTAAATTCGAGCATCAAGGGTGGAAACGTTTATAACGTTCGGCGTTGATTCTTAGTTATGACATCGATACGTTCACAACATTTCATCACGGTACCTACTTAATAACTAGTTGATGAGTGTATAATTAAATTTACACTTGGTTCGAAAGAGATGTACATTGGAGATAACTCATACAACAAAAGTTCAAGTAGTTTTGTCCTTTAAATTTACTATTGATGTGCTTTTGGTTTATTATTCAATAATAAACCATTGTAATCGCCCAAGAAAAAATTTTTATAACCCCCCCTCAAAATTTGATGTTTTACGTTTCAAGGCATGTAGAATCCGAATATCCAATAAAAAAAAAATTCTGTCTGTCCGCCGTACGCCGTCAACACTTTTCTGGCCTAACCATAATAGCTAAATTCTTGAAATTTTCACCAAAAATCAATCTCGGTCCTACGACGGCCCAATTCTTGAACCAACTTAATAGCTCAACTTTAAGGATATTTTGGGGGGTTTGGACGGAGAGAAAATTCATATTTTCCAAGGTTTTTCAGAAAAATGTGTACGTGGTATCAAATTATATAGATTTTTGGACACTGAATCGAATGAGATCATCGCGGGGTCGATAGCTTCATTGGTTCTCGAGTTATCACAGCTTTCGTGCCGAATTTGATAGATTTTCAGAAATTGGACATGATGGTATAACTCGAGAGTTCTTGGAGCTATAAAAATCGTTCTATACTCATTGGAATGGTCGTCAAACACTCTCTCCAGCTGTACCGTTAGGCAAAAAATTTAGTTTTTAATCAGGAAATTAAGAAAAATAAAATTGATTAAAATTACAACAGTTGCTACGGATTTTTTCCCGATAGTTAACAATCTGTTTTTCGGTGGGACGTCACAAATGTTCGGAATAATCACAAATGGGTCTTTTTAAATCAATATTGAAGCGAAGGAATAATAAACCACTGTACAATCATTTGCAGCGTTTTTTTGTCAGTATAATCCTACATTGGATGATAATGCACAAATGCTAACCGAAGGAGAGCCAATCCGAATGAATAATGGATAAAAGTCTAAGAATTTACGTAGGTAATTTGATGACGTTGGAATTGCCGACCGCACTGAATTCACTTGGCGACACGACTTGGCCTTTTTTCCTCGCTTTCGTTCTATCTCCGCGCACCTGTCAGAAGAGAAGGCCGGCGAATTTCACAAGGGACGAAAACCTTTCAAATATGAATGATACCTCGTTTTTGAACAGCGTGTAGAACGAAAACAGGGAGAAAGGGTTTAGCAACGTCGGGCAGGCAAAAATATGCGAGTAACTGAGTGCTCAATTAACGAGAAGGGGAGAACCTAAGCTACTTACAACCCCATCGCTATTAAGCTGCCATTAAGTATTTAACAGTTTGAACTTAGCCTTCAATCAGCAATGAATAATTATGTTGAGTATGGAATGAATACTTCTTGTTTCACGTCATTCCTTGGACCGATTCAACTACTCGCGTGTAACTTAAAGCAAATCGTTTCGGAATCCCTTAGCCAATGGCCTTGCAGAAAGGAATTGTCAAGTTCTACATAATACGAACAGGGTCGATACGATTTTCGGTGGATTATAATCAAAGCTCTTTGTTAATCAACAAAATCTATCCAAACGATAGAAAACACAACGAGTTACTACTGCTAATTTATTTTTTTTGGTTTTAATTATAAATTTTTACGCAGTCATAAAAAATAATTATCGTAAACAATCATTCAACGTTTTTAATGGATGTTTTCCCCTTGTCATGCTAGGTAATCTTGCCTTGTCGATTTTGAACTTGCATTGTTGTGGTGTGCTGAAGCTTCAATGCGTCTCAAGTTATTGCAGCTTTCGAGATTTTTCGAGATTTTCAGAAATTTGGCATACGGTTCGACAGTTATTTGGCCTACACACCCCAACACACACTCGTCAGCTCCACCGTTAGGCTAATAATTTAACTTTTAATTTGAAAATTAAGAAAAATAAAAATTGTAAAAATATTATTGTTGCTGAGGAGTTAGTTGTCCCTTTTGTTACCAATCCGTTGTTAGGTTGAAACGTTCACAAATGTTCGGTATAGTTACTATCACAAATAATGTACGACCTTTATCCCGATAATTGACAACTTTAAATGCTGAGGGTCGATCTTCCTTTTTCAATATCACAAATAATGGTCTTCTTAAATCACAATTAAAGCGAAAAGGATTGTGCAATCATTCGCAGCGTTTTGTCCTGGTAGTACATTCGTTCTTCATAATTGAAACTTTTTCTTCTCCAGGTGGTCGCATTACTTATTTTTGTAGGTTGAGGGGGAGAAAAACGAGGCGACCTCTTCTCCGTTTTCTTTATATTTTTCAGCCGAGTACTTTCGCCCATAGGTACCCTTGGTCCTATAATGCCCTGAAGAAGCCCGAACGGGCGAAAGTACTCGGCTGAAAAATATAAAGAAAATGGAGAAGAGGTCGCCTCGTTTTTCTCCCCTCAACCTACAAAAAAAATTATTGAAACTGATAAAACCATTAGCGATTTATATTTTAGCCAATATACGTGCAACCGTATCCTCTAGAAACACCTTTGGGACATACGTGTACATGACGATCGTATAATAAAATAAGGGATCACAGTTACCTGGACGTATAACTGTGGTTGAGAGCGGAGAACGAACAGCTTCCGTTCATCGTTTCGAGTTTGATGGTATCATCTAGAAATCAAAAATTGGTGGCAAATCAAATGTTGGGTAGGTAATAGTTTTTCTAAATATACATTAGTTGGGGAACCCAAGAAGATCAATAAAAAAATAATAAATCGAAATCAATAGATTGGCCATTTCCAGATACCACTTTCTTCGCTATTTAGATAATTTTTCGGAAATTATCGACTTTTAGTAATACGGGCAACAATTTTATTTACTTTTCCTAAATGAATGACCTTTACTTCAATTTGAAGCCTGAAATCAATTCTGAATCAATTTTTTCCCAGAAAGTGCAATAGTCAAGTTATCTGACCTGTTTCGAGTCGCTCTGTGCCCAAATGACTGAATTCTCTAGGTACGCTTTCTGTTTGGAACTATTATTGTAACCTATTATTGTAAACTACTATTGTATTATTATTGTAACATTATTGTACATAACAATTCGAAAAATAATCATTGTAATAGGTATTTTTACTGAAGAAACAATAGGGGATGATCGAAGGAAATCGAAAAGGCACGATCTTCTACAGAAGAATGATTGCTATACTCGTCACTCTCTTCAAAGAACGCACGATTCAGAATGGCTATGAGAAATCAGCTAAAACTCAAAATATTAAGTGTAGCTAAATTATATCGAACAAATTTGGTCTGTAAATAATAGTTTTTCCAAAATTGGAAGGCAAAAAACAAACGGTTGGTGATGTCCAGAGGCGCCTGCATGAAGAAACAATTTATTTCAACACCACACATATTGATTGTATTTGCACTAAATTGACCATTAAAAAATAGGGTCACTGTCAAAAGAATATTCACTAGGAATTATCGGACCACTAAGTACAAAGTTTTTTCCTATAATACCGTAAATGTTTTGAATTTGTGGAACTGGGATGAATTTAAATGGCATTGAAATGGAAAAATCTGAAAATCGTGGGGAACAAGTTCGAATTCCGTGTTCTCTAGTGTATGTGTGCGTATCTGGTCTGAAATATTTTGAAATCATCAAGCAAAATGTTGAATTTTGTATTATTATAAGTGTGAGACGATTGAAAGCTAAAACCCAACTGAACTTTTATTGTTTTATATAAATTAATATCTCCAACCTACGTAGATCCCTAAGACATCTACGTAGGTTGGAGATATGTAGGTTTACTACAAATTTTGTATGGAAAATTCATAACTTGTCAATTACATCTCTTACGAAGAAGGAAACTTTGTGGTCTAGTTCGAATCGGATCCGCCGAGTTAAGTTAACGAGTTGTGAACACTTTTCAAGTGCCTATCGCGTTTCAATTAAAATTTCAAAAGCGCTCGGCTTCCACGAAATAATCTGTAAACGATGTATCGGTCGTGAACGACGATGACAACAGCAGCGATATGTAGTAGATAGGCTGTAGGGTGACTTCTGATGGCATGACTGCGACTGGCTGGCTTCTGGCTGGCACTCGCATCGCACAAAGGTAGGTTTTGATAGGAAACAGCATGGTTCCTTCAGCCGCTCTCAGCAAACCTCTGCCGTCTTGAAGCTGAGAAGCAAATGGCCTTTCCAAAGCAGTAATAATCTCACCCACTGCCTCCAGTCTTGAACTCCCCACACACGCATACACACACATTTACAAAGTGTTTACACACACACTGCCTCGCACCGTCTTCGCAATCGTTCCCCTCCCGCTTTCGTCATGCTCTTGACACGCGTCATCCATCTTTCGCTTCTTCATCTCTCTTCTTCGATCTATGGTATTGGGAAATTCCTCATTACTGTCAAACTTGGAAAGATGCAAGGCACCCATTCAGTTGGATAGTAATTTCTTTCCAGATTTTTCCACTCGATCCGCTCCAAAAATTGTTGCTTACTTTTCCAAAGTATCGTCGTCATCTTACGTTTTGTTTTATCCTTTTTAACCCACAATAGTTTCAGTTGGTCATAACACAGGCAGTTTTTTTGTGCTTCGTTCCAAACCTTGGTTACAATCGTAGCTCAAGTTGTATCATTTAAGATTCACATGTAGTTCGCTCAGTGGAGGAGAAAATATGCGATCGAGTTGTCGAACTCTCTGCGAAGAATACGAATTTTGCTTTGCCGATTCGATAACCAATATATAGTTTCTTTGAATAAATATTCTAGAGCTGTTATAAATTGTGTCTTATCTTGAAGTGGGAAAGGACCAAATTTTTCACATCAACTCCCGCAGTTTTAATTGATACAAATTCAATCTTCCAATTTCCTTGAACCCCTAATAATTGGTGGAGGAAAATACACAATCAAAATATTTTCAACACCTAATTTTCGTCGCAATCGTTCCAAGATTAATATCTGCCTTGAGAGAGATCACGCAGCAAGTTACCACGCTAAACGATTTAATTCGATTAAGTCTAATTCAAATTAATTGATAAAAGAATCTCATACACTGTCGAGTTGCAAACTGCGCGAATCGACGACCCTGCACACCTTTGCTCTCCAACTGCTATTGAAATATGGTCGGTATTATTCCCCATCAAAACCAACGTTCACTTGTCAACCGACCTTTTCAAGGCGAACGATTACTTTGCCATTTCCAACTTTATATATCAAGAAAAGAAATCTCCGATGTATGAAGTGAAGAAATAATTTTCGTTGGTACTCGTTTTAACTGTACCGACCGAGTCATTCACTTCCGTCACGTTGAAATGTTCTAGCAGATGAAGAAGGAACGTAAACGCATTGAATAATTTCGATGACGTTAACATTCTTCGACACTAAAAATAAAATATTTTAAATACTGAACAGGAATCTAAGTGGTATCCACCAGTCTCACAATTCCGACTTGTATAACAATACAGAGATATTACGTTCTGATAACACTCTTTTTTTAAAGGAACTATTACTACTTCTTTAAAAGGGATTATTAAACTTCAATGAAACGGCCTTAATGTATAGTTATGATAACTTGTTAGATATCAAGGGGTTTGTTTTGCTGCACCGCGAGAAAAAAATCTTGGTCTGTTTGAAACTGATAAATTGTATGGAAGCGGTATCATAACAGGAAAATTACAGTACCAAAGCATTGACACGGAAATAGATGGTTTGTGAATACAAAACCGTTCCACATACCTTGCGACTGGGAATCAAGATGGGGATATGGACTAAAATCTTCTCCCTCGCAGCTGTTCCCTGAAATGATACAAATAGTGCAACAGTTGTGCTGTACGCGTGTACGAGTATCACAGAACTTGATAAGGTCAACTATTTCGCTTGCTGATCACAGCAACTAATAAACTATGTCCATTATTATTCTCAACTCCATATAAATGGTAATCTGAATATGCGTGGATCTTCATTTTTCACATAGTAGCCACAGTGTGTACCTTTTATTATGAAGAAGATAAATTGAGAAAAATTAATACAGTAACACAAAATAAAGAACTGCTGTATTCGTGCCCTCGGTACATTACATTGTTTAGTACATTCTCTTTCATCTTTACAAATAGGAGGGCTATGGCTGTCAGAACGACATCAAGTAAAAAATGCTATAGTACTTCATAGTTACTTTTGCTCGCTCTCCTCAACGACGGTAGGAATGCTGTTAATTCACAAAGTAATTTATTAAATCGCTGCGACTTTTGGCTAGTTTGATTTCTTGTGATTTTGCGCACGCACAAAACACAACAAACAAGGCATAGATCGAATATATGACTGTCGGAAATGAATTAGACCTTATTTTTTTAATTACCCAAAAATGTGATTGATGGTGTCAGACTCCATGACTCCTATACACCTTTTTCTATCTGCTCACCATCACTCGCACACTTTTTCTGCGCTGCATTCATCGAAAATCATTTGAGGTTTACAGCGAGCTCAGTACTGAGAGGGAGACGAACGCTTCTCCTTATTGCCTTGCATCGACACCTTGTCCATTGTGCGGCTACCACCTTTTGTGAAGCCAAGTAATCACTATAATGGCCCTAACTACATCGAGCTAATTGTGGCGTCAACCCTCCTTCGACGTGAACGGCAACAACACTCTTCACATTTTATCTTTGTCTTCTTTCCAACAATAACTCGACGGCAGCGAATCAGTAGCAACTTTCCGAAACGACGACCTCCAAGTCCAGATGACTTGTGTATTTAAACAAAAAAAATAATTATAAAAATCTGGCATTGTATTTGGTTTTCTTTTTATTTTTTATTCTTTTCCTTTCTTTTTCTTTTTCTCTTTTTTTTTAATTCTTCTTATATGAGTACAAGTGTTGTGCCCCATTTCTGCTCTCCTGATTTTATATTCGCCTCACACTCAAGGAGAGTATAGAAGCGGTCACAGGCATCCTTCAAATGCGTTAGCGTTACTGCGTTCAGAATTTTGATTGACTACCCAATGCAACGCAGAAATGCTATCACCTAGCCAATCAGATTGCAAAAAGCAGCGACGCAAACCAATTGACGGAGACCTGTGAACCATTCATAACGATGTTCACATTTTAATCCCATATTAAGCCTGATCTACCGAGAGATCATGGCAATTATTCTTTCACGCTCATCCAGAACTGAGTTTTATTTTGGTAGAGTGTAGTACCGAATGAAAATTCTGCCGTTTTTGTATCCAAACTAGTGTAGAACAATTTTGTAACTATATTAGTGCTCGAGTTGTACCATCAAGTCCTATTTCTCACGTCCATTTTCGACTAATTCTAGCAGAAGCATCCTGTCGATTTATTATGGACTCATTAGATCGGGCGCTAAAAACAGCTGGTATCTAAATGCAATCAAATATGTTGCAGAAACATTAGAATTTATTCATTAATCCTTTTAGGATAACAACCACTCGTAAAACCGAGATTCCACTACAATTGGACACAAAAATGAGCCGACGTGGTCCAAAAAGAGTTTTTGGAGAGGATTTCTGACACGTAGAACTCATACCTCTTTCTCGTGTCGTCGTTAACAGGTATAACCAATTATGAAATCAAGAAACTCATACGAAGGCCGCAATATTAGTGCACAACACGTATCATTGATAATCTAGCCAGGAGAACCAAACATAGAAAAACGCATGAAATCGATAAATAATGCGGAACGTACTCTAATGCCTAAAGATACAAGCCAAGTGCTGCAAAATGGGTTCATTTTTATAGCAAGGACACCCAAAATGTATAACCAGCCCTGAAGGGGGAATCAAGCTTCAATCATCCGTCGTCGTAAACAATTATAGAAACCTCAAGCATTCAAAAGTACCGATTTTCGCAGCCAGCAGATGACACCCACAAAAGAGCTAATAACATGGACGTACGGCGTGTGAACCAATCAGGCATCATCTGTTTGCCATCAGAAAACTTCAAGAATTAGACCTATAAAAATATTGACTCTTACCGCATTTTAATAATCACAAAAAACAATATGGAACAATATTTCATCAATGAATGAATATTATATTCATTTTTCACGGCTATATGACGATTTTTGTCACTTCTTGACCACAGACAGCGGACAGACAGTCACACTGACACTTGTTCAGAATATATTTCTGAGTATAGTACTATGAAAATTTCTTCCGAATTCACCTCCGTTCCGAATTTGGCTTTTTATACGATTCACTTCCATTTACTACGTAAACATGGGAATGAAAATAATCATTTAAAAAACATCGTTAAAACACAACTTACCATTATTTCTTTCGTGCAGGTGTGTCAAGAAGGTGTGAACATCTCTCACAGCATACGGTGAAGCGACCTGTTGACGAAGCAAATTAAAATCGGTCTTAATGGTAACTTGACAATTAATACTGCAAAATCATCCGTTAGTACATTGGTCTCGAATGATAGCTGACATGCTTGAGGTTTAAACCGGAATAGCGTATCCACCATAACCATAGTACCTAATATAAAATAAGATATAAATAGGCTGTGGGCCCTATGGTTCCACGTCGCCCTGAAGATGCCCGAATGAGCGAAAGTGCTCGGCCAGCCAATAAAGAACCGGAGAATGAGTCGCCTGGTTTTTCTCCCCCTCACAACTTCCGGACATCAAGAAATACAACGTAAAGGAAAATAATTAAAATAATACATATAGTATATAGTACAGAATTTCCATGTAAGAATGTAATGTACATAATGTAAGAATTTCCATCAGAAGATGGTTCTTCGACCCCTGCGGTGAAAACTACGCGACTTGGGAGAAGAATTCCACTTCCAGACCGACTTGGATTTTGATTTTGTTGATTTAAGCTTACTTTCAAGATTTTCAGCAAGGGATTTTGTAACTTCGTCACTTCAGTTTTTTATTTCTTTAGTTTTCAGTTTAATTCCAACAGTACCAAGCATATGAGTTTTTTTTTTTTTTAGTTTTTCTTTGTTTTCGGTCCTTATATGTACATTCGTACATATAGTATATTCGTATAGTAGCTACTAAAAATGTTTACCAACTGACATGTGTCATCATACGGTTGGTCTTTTATTCAATTCGATGTTTTGTGTAGACAGTGTTACTTTTCGCAATGATGCCTTCAAGTTTATCGAATGTTTTCAAAATAAAAACACCAGTTAAACAATTACAAAGGAAGTGCACCGTCGGAGGAGCGATTGGAAGGGGACTTGAAATCATTTCTGACTAATATTCATCTCTGGTGTTTGGATTTCCGCCGTGGAACGACCGCAGTTCCTGCAGAGACATCCGCTTTACATTCCTTGTTGAGGGAACCTCTCCCTTTCCCGCCGAACGATAATTCAAATGATCTTCTAATACAATTATTGGCTGATCTCGCCAAACGTCAAATTAAAAACGAATTGACAGGCGATGTCATCGAATAGAAGTTTTCTTTCAACGATTCTTTTCCAATTGAGAAGAAGATGAAGGTTTCCAATAAGTTATCAGTTAAAACTTAACCCCCTCGCCTACCCCGATTCAGTCCTTCCTCATGTTCGGCACGCATTTCAAACTTACGTTCGGTTTCACGCTCAGGATCTCAACGGAGAAAGAATTGAAATAGTACTGAAATAGTCAAACTCGAATTTTTTTGTATGATATGAACAAATTGACAAATCTCTGCTTTTTGCCGTAAAATGTGCTTATTAATTTATTCTCCATGCCAAATTTTTGGCATCGCACTGTGTATATACAATTTTTGTCATGTGTGTTTGGTCATGATGTTTGTAACAAAAATCACTGGAAGGATTGAACGGATTTTTTCAAAATGCTTTGTGTATATTCAGCAGGTCTGAGTATAGGAAGTAACTGTTTTTCATACCAGTACGAACTAATTGTAAAGAATGGTCCACAATAAAATTTTCCATTTTATTGTGTTAATAATTCGGCATTAAAACCGCTCGGCCTCCTTCAAACTCCTACAGCGTTGATCCATTGCCGTGAAATTTTGGGAAATTAGACGTTTATCCACGGTGACCGTCGGGAGTTTAGTTTGTAAAATCATACGCTACCGCCTCTAAAAAGCTAATGGTTACCGTCATATGGAACGAGGATTGTTCTCTCTATTAAAGACGTATGATTTTACTAAGTAATCAATACTCCACACCCGTAAAAGCAAAATCTCTCTGTTGCCGCACATTCTCCGTCTGGTTTGAGAGCTGTTGAAATTTGAAAGGACCGTAACTGATTTAGGGAAGAATTGGAACTTTTCGGTTTTTAAATCATTGCTAGACCTAATTCGGCCAGTTGGAACTCTGCGAAGATACAGACTCATTTTAGCCGTACCCAAGAAGAACGCTGCAAATGATTGTACAGTGATTTATTATTCCTTCGCTTCAATTTTGATTTAGGAAGACTATCCATTTGTGAAAGTAATTCCGAACATTTGTGACGTTCCCACCGAAAAAGAGATTGGTAACTACCGGGGACAATTCCGTAGCAACTATTGTAATTTTAATCAATTTTATTTTTCTTAATTTTCTAATTAAAAACTAAATTTTTTGCCAAACGGTACAGCTGGAGAGATTGTTTGACGACCATTCCAATGTGTATAGAACGATTTTTATAGCTCCAAGAACTCTCGAGTTATACCCTCAAACAAATTTCTGAAAATCTCACAAATTCGACACAAAAGCGGTGATAACTCGAGAACCAATGAAGCTATCGACCCGGCAATGGTCTCATTCGATTCAGCATCCAAAAATCTATATAATTTGAAACCACGTACACATTTTTCTGAAAAACCTTGGAAAATATGAATTTTCTCCCCCTCAAAACCCCCCAAAAACACCCTTAAAATTGAGCTAGCAAGTTGGTTCAAGAATTGGGCCGTCGTAGGACCGAGATTGATTTTTGGTGACAATTTCAAGAATTTAGCTACTATGGTTTGGCCGGAAAAGTGTTGACGGCGTACGGCGGACAGACAGAATTTTTTTTAATTGGATATTCGGATTCTACATGCCTTGAAACGTAAAATATCATATTTTGAGGGGGTTATACAATTTTTTTTCTTGTGCGATTACAATGGTTTATTATTTATTATGAATAATAAACCAAAAGTCAGAGCTATCGAAACCGAAACGTAGATATAGTCGAAATTATGGTCATTCGTTTATAAATTAATCGTTTTTTGAAAAATGCTGCAGCACGATTTAGTCGTTCGGCTCAATTTATTATGATAATACGAAACCGTGTGGGGGTTTTCAACTTTCCAACAGATTCAACGCAGAACTCCTTTGAGTATATTTTGCCAAACATATCCGAAATTTCAACACAAATACCGGAATAATCCGAAAATCGAAAATTTGTCGATAAAATATCTTGATTCAGACTGAAAATTCGAATTCCACGATGAACTTCAACAAGCGCAGGTTTTTAACTCTCTTTAAATATATCCATGAAATACAATCCATTTTTCAAGGCCGGAGTGAATTCGAAAGTTTGTAAAACTGATTGATGGCGAAGAAATATTTTGCTTTTTTTCTTCGTTGTTGGGGTCGAGGGGGAGAAAACCACGGCGACCTGTTCTCCTGTTTTTTATTGTTGGCCTGCCAAGCACTTTCGCCCATTCGGGCATCATCAGGGCTTCGTAGCACCATTACAAGGTATCCACGGCCTATTTTGCTTTTGAATCGAATACTACGATGAATCGCTAGATTTTTATGAACAAGGGGCTAAGCGCCCCGACGGGCTCTGCAGCCCAAACCCCCGTCGGGGGGCTCCGTTCCCCACAACCCTTGGCGCGGCCCGTCGGTCCTGCCATGCTTTTGATTTCGGTGGTGTGTGGTCTTTTTACCTTTCCTACGTAGTTTTCCCCTCTGTATGGAGTGGCCCCTCTTAGAGTTTGTATAGTAGTAACTATAATTAGGAGGTAGGTGGTGGGTGATGCATGATTTTGTATCATAATGTATTGGGTGGTTTTCCAACATTTACAGAATTTTAGCCGAGATAACATGTCCAACTTTCGAGTTATCCAAGATTTATAACTTTCACCTATGATTACTTCAGCAAAAAGTCGTCAATTGAGATATTTGAGTAGACCTAAAGTTGAGTGATTAAATTATCTACATTTTCCCTAAGTAATGTACCTATCCATTTCTCAACAGTTTATGCGATATTCAACAATATTGGTGAAATGTACGCCGAAAAATGCAATTTTTTCAACTTTGACCATTCATTTATTCTATTAAGGGCCAAATAAACGAAGATTGAAGCATATATTATTGATTCTTACATCATCAACTATCATTATGCCAAATTTGAGCGAAATCGAAATCGAAAAACTTTTCACAAAAAAACCAAGAGGAAAACCTGCGAGTTTTATTAAACGATCAGTTCATGATTTTTTTCTCGTCTTTCAATACGGATAAAAATCTGAAATTTTCAGGAAAGTTAGACCTTACCAGCATGTATTTTTGTGATTTTTCTCAATTCTCGGAAAAAAACGCAAGTGGACCAAAAAAATCCGTTTTTGAACTCACAATAATCTAACTTTAATCGAGCTTTACGTGGTCAAAATTTTCATAAATCAATTGTTTTAATATGCAGGAGCTTACATTTGAAAGCCATAAACTCGAGTATAGCAAAACGTTTGCCGAAATAAATTCAGCGCTGCAGAAATTATTTTCTGTTAAACGAGCACCTGACCGGCCGAACTTTCGAGCTCTGCTGGCTACGTGAAGGATGAAAAATCAAACTTTTCTTTTCCAGAGATTTCGAAAGCTACTCTTCGAGGCAATTTTACGCTGAATCCGAATTTGAAGTCAAAACTATGGAAAGTTGACGACAAATAATACATTTTACCATTTTTAGGTTTTTATCGGTTTACGTTTTTCAACTTTGAAAATTCACTGAAAATTAAGGTATAACTGGAGAGATCTTGGAGCTTTAAAAATTGTTCGATACTCGTTGGAACTGTCGTCAAACACTTTTTTACAAATTTGGTTCACAAATTTCGCGGATTCGCGAATGTACAATCATTCGCAATTTCCCAGTGACGGGCTTAACTTGAATGGTTTTGACTCCAATCAATATGTGTTTCAGGGACTAGGGGTATGAAACCCTGGAATGTCCATAAACTTAATTATTATCAGATCTGTGGGAATCCTGCGCAAAATGATGAAAAAGCTAGTCCTTCATTTCACATTGGCGGAGCAAACGGTAGAGTATCATTTGAGCGAATTTTAAACAATTTACCCAAAGCTTTGCAAAGCTATCCAGTGTTCCATTTTGGAGTGAGTATTCATACAGCGAAATTGTACTCTCCATAACTCAGGTTGGTATAATAATCAACTCATTAATTAACACTGACGGCTGAAAATCTCAAGTAAGTGTATATGAGTAAACGATGCATGAAAAATTGAATCCATCCATCGGAATGATCACATTTTCGTACAATATTCATTCTTACAGATGGAGGAAATGCACACCATTCAGCGTTGCTAGTCGAGATATTAATTAGGTTTTTTGATTATTATTATAAAACATACTATTCGCCCAAGAAAAAAGTTTGAAAAGCCTGAGATTGCCGAGAAACTTTCTTGGACGTAGCTCTCATAGTTTCCACAGTACAATAATGCTGACATGCGGCGGACGGTCAGAATTTGAATTACCCTTTAGGTACCTACTTGGATTTCATGCTTAGCAACATAAATAAAATTTTCAGGGGGAGAGTAAGGATGGAGTTTTTTCTTGAGCGATTACAACGGTTCGTTAATTTAGTGGTTTATAGTAACGATCGTTATATTAACCTATTATAAACGTTGTAATGAATTAATTAATATAGCGATCACGCTGTTATATTTTGATTAAATTTCAAGTTCTACCGTCAACCGTTGAGTTCATTTGAATTTCCCAATGACCTGCAACTGTTGTTCTGTAGTCAAACAAGTCCAGAAAAAAGGAAAAATTGCGGTCACCAAGAGTGGGATATCAACCCTTGCTTTGGAGGAATAACTTTTTGAAACCCAGCACGAATGTGCTGAGAGCTAGCGGGTTGACATGATTATTAAATTGGGACTGTAATATCATACAATAGTTCATCAATCATAATAACATGGGTGGATAGATCCTTATGATAACTGATCCTAAAATCTTTCGAACCATCTTTTGATCACGTTTCAGTTTTTTTTTTCTTTTTAATTTTTTTTTTAATCTATTGTTTCCGAATCATATTAACCCGAAACGTGTTGTAAACGAAACCTCTGATAATTTTCGTTGAAATATTCAGATCGACAAAAAGAAATGTTATACATGGCTAGAATAGTAATAACGTGTACCTGTAGAACGTGATCCGCTACGAGAGCATTTGATCCGCAGGCGCTCATTGTTTTTGCCGTTGAAGATCAGCCGAATCTTGAGCTGACACGTTCGATCCTTGAATCGGTAGTCGGATACAGTAATTTCTCCTTAAAACCCGTCAACTCGCGGCGGAATTTCGAGCGCTGGTCGCCCTACGTGAACGCGTCTGTAAACGGAAGAACGCGCTTTTCAAAAGAAGATTGAACACGCCTGATCAGATCGGGAGTTGTGAAATCAAAGACGGCTGTTCGGATTCTAGCGATTTCGAAGGCGGGAGCCTTGAAAGTATAAAAGGCGGCTCTGGGGGCGGGAAATTCGCCCGGCGGAGGTGGAGTCAAACGGAAGGCACACCCTTCGACTTTGAGCCGCCCCCGATCACGCAAAATTAAACGTTAATGAGTATTATCATTGAACAAGATAATTCTGCAAGGGAATCCTACAGTTCGGTAATTTCAGAGTTTTCAGACTTCATTCAAATATTTCAAGACCTTGAGCGTTCAAATTTATTGATTTTTGCGGCCAGTAAAAATCAAAATACAAAATACGCACCAGGGAAATAGTGAAAAAGTTCATCATGTGGAGGTACAGTGTGTGACCCAATGTACTAAAAATCAGCCATCATCTGCTCGTCATATTAAAAATTTTAAGACCAAAACGTTTAAAAATAATGACTCTTATAGCCTGTAAAAATCGGAACAGAAAAAACGTTGAACGATTATATCTCGTGTGTTTTTCGGAATCAGGAAATGGCTAATGTTGCTCATTCACCAGGAAAACATTCTCTAAAAATGTCATTGAGTTCCATTCCTTTGTCACGGTGATATTAGTATATTGAATATTGAACTTAGCGGCCCATAAAAATATCAACAGCAAAAAAGAAACGGAATATGGTGGAAGTACCGTGGGTGGTCAAAACTATTCATAACAAGTTTTGTGAACTTGGTCAAAGTTAATCATATTTAAAGCAGAGACCCGTCAATTACAAAAGCGCTCGAATAAAATAACTCGCAATGCGTTTTACGAAGATGTACTGTGTGTGACCCAAATAATCAAAATCAAGCGATATACAGCTGCCATATAGAAACATTTGAAGTCCCCCAGCGTTCAATATATTTATTTTTGCGGCCTGTAAAAATCAAAATATAGCCGATACGCAAATAGCGCGGAAGTACTGTATGTGGCCCTCTTGATAAAAATCAGGCATCGTTCAATCGCTGAACCCAACATTTTATTGCACTGGGTTGGTGAGGGGGAGAAGAACCAGGCGACATGTTCTCCGATTTTTTATTTACTGGCCGAGTACTTTCGCCTCTTCGGGCATCCTCAGGGCGATGTGGAACCATAGGTTACCACAGCCTGTGGGGCGAAAGTACTCGGCCAGTTAATAAAAAATCGGAGAACATGTCGCCTGGTTCTTCTCCCCCTCACCAACCCAGTGCAGTGAGAGATGCGACGACTCAACCAAGACCAACATTTTATGTGAGAATGTTCTAATACATCGAGTTTTGTGGCCTGTAAATATCGAAATACAAAATAGGCACTAGCGAAATCGTGGATAAGGCTCAAAACGTGGAGAAACGGTGCGGACCCAATATCCAAAAAATCAAGAGGCATCTGCTCGCCATAAAGAACATTTTAAGACCCCAAACGTAGAAAAATATTGACTCTTATAACCTGTAAAGATCAAAACAGAAAAAAACTTCGAACGCTTATATCTCGGAAGTACTGTGTGCTATCCAAAATCCAACGGCTAATTTTGCACAATTACTTGGAAAACATTCCCTTAAAATTTCATAGAATTTCATCCATTTTTCAAAGAGATATGACGATTTATGTAAATTTTTTACCACAGACAGACGGGCAGACGGGCACTTGTTCAGCAAAAAAATGTCTAGTGGGTGTCTTATTCCTTCACTTCAATAATGATTTAAGAAGATTATCCATTGGTGATAGTAATTATTCCGAATATAAATATGTGAACCTTCCCACCGAAAACTCCGTAGCAACTATTGCAATTTTAATTTTTCTTAATTTCCAAATTAAAATCTGAATTTTTCGCCTTACGGTATAGTTGAACCACCGTGAAACACCGGCGAAAGCAATAACTCCTTAAGATCTGCTATTGATAAACGTAGCATCTTACTGCCGTAGTGTTGATCCGATTTGAATATTTGTCGATCTTTTCTCCTTTGTAGGAAGAACAAACGATTTAAAAAAAAAAAAAAAATTAAAGACTAACGGCCCAAACGGTTGTAAAATATAATGTCCAACCCTGAATAATTTTTATCGTCTCCTCCAGACCAGAAGTTGCGTAGAGAGCTTTGCTGGTTCGAAGCCTACACCATCCCATCCTACAGAAATGATTCATAACTCACTTCTACCTTCAAGTTGGATTTTTGAGGCTATAATTTTACTTTCATTATCAACTACGTTAGGAAGAAAATGAAGCACACTAATTTCAAACGGTGAAAATTCGGTTTTTTAATAATGAACTTAATAATGTCGATTTATGGACGATCATAATTTTTCCAAGATACATTGACTATAGATGTAGGTAGTGATAATTCTGATTATTGATACTGTGTACCCTCGATGTTTTTTGCGCAGGTTGCGCTCTAGATTCCTTCTCCAGAGAATGAGGGAGATAATAATTTAATGCGACCCGATGACGTTTTCATAAAAATATTACTTTATAACATTATAATATATATTTATTTTACAAAATTATTATACGTAGGTACTTATGGATAGGGGAAAGTTTTCTAATGTAACAAATTGAAAGTTTGATAACTTACGATCATTTTAACATTATTAATTAGTCGACACAGAGCAACCGATCGTATTAGCATTTTAGCTCACCGTCGTCCGTTTCAACGATAATATTCTCACGACTCAACCTTCGGGGGAAAATTAGACGATAGGACGAGCGAATGGGCACATTTATAAATCAGTAGCTTGTACGTTGATACAGCAATATACTGATTAGCATGATGGCCAGCAATTAGTGGATTATTTTATCGGTTAGCTGAACTTGGTGGAATTATTTTGAAACAGCTTCCATCCCAGTATCCTCGAGGGAAAATACAATGCAATTCATCGTGATCCTTTTCACTTTAACGGTGAACCCAAGGGGCAATGAACAGTCCATTTGTGAATCGCCCAAGATGTGAAGTTTTTAACACACGTACACGTTTGCAGCCAAAATTTCAGAAGCTAAAGGTCCTTTATACCATCCGATTCTCATAAATAATTTCGCCCGATAAAAATAGGCGTTACACGAGCAGTTTTCAATCAGGTGGCCAATATAGAAGCACTGAATTGTTATAGACTCCATACGAAATCCACAAAACACCGAACTTGATAGAGACTCGAGTCATTGATAGAAAAGCTATCAGTAGCGTAAATACGGGTGGGGGTGAAGATATTAGTCTTCCCCTCCCAACCTGAATAATTAATACAACAGCGATCCAACTTTTGAAAACAGCATTGAAATGTTTCAGGTTTAAACGGGCTTATCTAATGTATTTAAATGAGGTAGTAGACTAATAAGCCGTAGACACCTTCTGTGTGAACGACTTAATTCATACTGTTTTGTAATACCTTGATCATTGAACTTCAACATGCTGCAATTGAAAAGCGACTAAAAAAATTAATTTTGAAAATACTTCGGAAAATTCAGCCTTCTTCATCATATCCTTTGCTCAGTGACAGCGTATATATATTCAACAGATGGTATTGGTTTTACAACTAACCTGTGTTGCCAAAAGGCAAACGGGAAGTCCTAAATTGGTCACTAGCGCTCGATATTCTACATTAAGAGATGTGTCCATGCACCTGTCTCAGGACAGTAAAACCTAGTCTCGCAAAGGAATAGTTGAATCAGTGAAGAAATCTTACTCCTACCAGTTTCTTACTGCACTCTCCCTATGGTCAATTAACCAGTACTGGTGACTGCTTGCTAATACGCCTTCAGAATTGATCATCGACAGATAATCCAAGGATTTTTATGACTGGTACGTTGAAACCTTTTCTCATTTCACAGAGATGGTACCAGGGAATTAACTGGAACAGGACACCCTGGCGTAAAAACTAGTAGTAGGTAAATAAAACCTAATCCTAGTCAAAGGTGTTGGGCTCAGGTGAGTGCTAATGTTCAAGCACCTGCTTAAAAAAAAGTAGGTGCGATTGAGAAAATTTCCCCTAGTCATGGCTGACTCGGATAGTTGGGGTTTTGAATCCGTAGGATTCGGTATAGTTTTCAAGAGTTTCCATAGTAAAGTCTGTATTCAATGCATAAAGAACTACATGCCCAAATCTCAAAGGGCTGCAGTTAGAGCAGAGTAATCAATTTTGAGCTACCTGCCACAAGCATGATTTTGTTGCTGATTTCTTGACAATATCGTCCAATAGAAGAGTTGGTACCTTAAATCAAGAAAACTTTTCACGCCCTTATTGAACTGATCCACATGAATCCCTGATATGAAACAACTTCGGTACTCCAGGAATTTCAGTGTCGCATTTAATTAACCTATCAAGCAGAACGGCATTACAGGAGTCTTAATCAATACTGCATGTAATACCAGTTACTCCTCGAGTTAAAGTTAAACTCAATACATTGAACAAAGTAGGTAGATACTTAGTGGACCAAGTAATGAATGAAAAAATGAAAGAGCGTCATGAAGTTGTAAAGTAACGATAAGAATACAAATTTCTGTACACAAGGATATAACGGCCAAGTGCAACAATACAAGTGACACTAAGGTAGACAATTTAATCAGTGTCGCGTTGCAGTTAGCATAGATTTTAATTTACAATATTCAAGGAGAAAGAACAAAAACAAAAATTAACATCGATAAAAAGGACTGAGGAATGAAAGAACTGAATAGGAGTAGGAATAAACTTTGTCATACAATCGCTAGAGCTAGCAAGTATTCACATGCAGTTTTTGAAAATCGCAGCTCTAAAAACGTTTGCAAGAAATGTCGTGCTTCAATTTCAAAACTACAACTCTTTAAATTTGGAAAATTACAGACCGATGTACACGTTGTGGTTGCGTTTTGGGCACTTGCTGCTCTCAGATCTGAGAAAAGAAACTGTTCGACAAGTACTTGAGAAGTAGGTAGCTCACCGAGCACTATATGAAATCAATCTGACTGCTGCTAGTTACGATACAGCTCTGAAATCGTAGCGTGGGCCAAGGTTTACTATTCAGCTGTTATTTTACGATAGATTGAAAGTGGAAATCAAGGACACCAGAGATTCCTCTTGAGCATAAGTTCCTACACGACAATTGCAACAACTGCAGAATAGAACACCGACTAAATAATGGCAAGTAAAGAATACAATAAATAAAATCGGCCGCACAGTGCTCTGGCTCTTTTCACCTATCTTAACATATCACTGGCTCCATGAGTAGATAAGTTGTTTCAAATAGACTAAACGACAACAGTACATACATATTTTACAGTTGATTTTTGGACAATAATAGATATACAATATAATCACAAAAATATACAAATTTAATGTACACATGAATCATCAATACACAAAGTATTGTACCTTCTAAAGTTTAATCAGAGGAATTCGACATGAAAAGGAGAAAGCATGGATACATAATTGAGAAGTCTAGCTTCATGTTTTCATTAGAGCATGATACCGATAAAAACATTCAATTTCAACCGTCGTGGAATCTTTTCTCTGAAATAATGATTTATACAGGCATTTCTCACTTGACGTCAAATCTTTCAAGTTTTTAAAAAGGTGTGATGCTGATACTCGATAAGGCCAGCATCATCGCAGAGTCAACTCGACACCAAGAGTTCCCCAGAAATCCTGTTAAGTTATGCCAACTTTACTTCACGATTTGGCACACAGCGTATTATCAGCTTTGCACGGTTATTAACGATGTGAAAAATAGACAACAACAAGTGAACATCATGTTTCATTGCGACTAGGAGACTCAAAAAAAGGAATCGATTCTATACAAATTTACTATACCAAGTACAGCTTCCATCAATCATAATACAATGATTAATAGGTTTGGCTGTTTAGAACAATTTAAGGAACAAAAATGATGTACGGTGTTTTGTTTTTCTTAGAACAAAGTACAGCCAGGATTCTAGCTACTTAGTGGCTGATGAGGGTTGAGAACCAGCCTAGCTAATTAAGACCAAATCTTCAAATAGATGTTCAATTCGTTCTGCTTTAGTTCGAATTGGAATCTCTCCAATAAATTATAACTTCAACGCCAGCATGGTTAAAAATATTAGGAACAGTCACAATCAGAAGACAATTTCAATTTTTCAGGGGTACCAAGAATGAACGGGTTCATCAAAGAGGTTCATCGAAATTAGGAGAAAACTAATTGACGGTTTAATCTTAAAGAGCAATGTGAAATTTTAGACAGAATCTAATAAAAATAATGGAAATTACATTTCTAAGTTTCACAAATCTGCCGATAGCTCCTCATAGGAATGATCACGAAGTCCTTGCACTGTCCACGCCGAAATACCATTCCAATGACATGTTGAGTCACAGTTCCACACTTAACTCACCCGTTCTCAGTTTACTATTCAAAAATATTCAACCGCCACTCATGAAATTGATTGAACTACCAATATTCAAAGTTGTGTCGGTAGTTCATAAAATAGAAGCCCCTCCAATGGTAATTTTTGAGTCCACTTAACTGTACAACACTGGCTATTAAACTGGAATAAAATTGAAAATTCATAATTCAATGAAAACAGCATCTAATAATTTTTGAAGTTGTATTTTTTTCCCTTTTTGATCAGTAGATGCGAGATGATCAAGGGCGAAAAACATTGCAGGTCTGAAGATGAACGAATTGTGGGTAATTTCACCCTGAACCACGAGCAATATCCAACATGTAAATACGAAGGTTCAAATACGTAATTAACTGTAAGAGAATTGCAGCAAGAAATTTGGATACAAAAAGAAACGCAATAGTTATAAATTAAACGTGAAGGATGCACAGAATCAATGATGCAACTTGGTGGGCGTTGAATGACAGCTGCATAGCAGCTACAGTCATCATTTTTATCGCAGTCGAGAGCGATCGAACGAATAATAGCAACCAAGTCACCTGCAACAAACAAAAAATAAGATTAAAGCTTCCAGCTCACACAGAGCTCGAGTGATTCCAGCACTAAAAAAATGCTCTCATCAACTATTGGTGAACTGAAAAACTTGCCACAGACTGTCAGCAGCCCATTTATAAATAACCTCTCAGATTCAACCGTTCAAGGTGTAAGATCTCTCAAAACATTTGACATTCATTTACTTCCATGTTTACATTGTAAATGAAAGTATTGTGATCCTCTGAAAAGTCGATTTTTACAGGCTGGAAAACTCAATGTATTTGAAGGGGCAAGGTCTTGAAATGTTTGGGACGGCGATTGGATGATACTTGATTTTTATCAAGTGGGTCACAAACAGTACTTCCGTGTTATTCACATATTGAAAATTGTTGATTTTTACAGACTACAAAAATGAATATATTTGAACGCTGGAGGATTTGAAATCTTTCTTTAAATCAGCTGAATGTCGTTTTATTCTTATTATTGGTGTCACACACCGCACTTCCTCATAATTCGCATTTTCAGTTATTTTATTTGTGCACTTTCGTATATTTGGGTCTAATGGCTTTTAAAACTTGTTATGTATCGATTGGATCACACATTGTACTTCCCCCTCATGCAGTTTATTGAGTATTTCAATTTTTACAGGCTGTGAAAAAATCAAAAATTTTGACACTGGAGGTTGATAGAAATTATCCCCATTTTACAAAACTTGGCTTGTATCACGCTCACATACTGCACTCCTGCATTATCAGCCTAATTGGTGCATTTTTCTATTTTTGGATTCTCTTCTCTATTTGGTTTTTCAATAACAGTTGTAGAGTACTACAGTACGCTCTTAGTACGAGCTTCTTGATTTTATAAATGGTTATTCCAGTTACTGACTCAAACATGGAAGTACTGTGTAATCTGTGCACACCACAGGTTTTCTGTTTGATTCATCCTGATGATCAATCGGGTATTTCTAGGTCTTGGTGCAGAAAAAAGTCGAAAGTGAAGAAGTACTAAGGCAGTTGATCACAATAGATGATCAACAGACTCAAAACACAATGCCGACAACCAACAGACACACAACGAACAATGTTTGAAACTGACAACGGAAGTTGAATTTTAGAAATCTGACTAACAAACTTTCAGAGACGCAAAAATAAAACCTAGGATTTCGCTTTACTCAGCAGAAGCAAGGAAGCAAGATTTCTCTAAATAAGAAAAGAGTCATGGAAGAATCATTGTGGAGTGCCTTCAAGTTTCATGAGAGAAACTACAGCTACATGCGCAAATTAAGAAGATTCCGCAATTTTTCAAACTGATAGGCATGCTATTGGAGAATATCAGCAGGTACTTATCATGACACAAATCCATATACGCCCTAATTTTTAAACCACGAAGAATGAGAAATATTTGATCTTTTCAACCATGTGGTCATATGTACACCAAACTTGAGATAGAAATGCTGATAGGGGGTTATTGACACTTACCTACTTGGTAAAAGAAGCAAAAACAGCCCAATGGATTTCTTTGTATGACCCTTTGGCGCTTTCAGCTTCCAGGTCAAGATCTACAAGCTCCCTGACTCTTTTCATAGCGAGCTCATAGTCGTCATCATTCAATGGGGCAAATGCATTTTCGAGCACATCTGACGCATTGGCCAACAGCAATAGGGACAGCAATCGTTTATCCATCCTTTGCGGATCGTTCACCCATTTGGATAGTACTGCTTCTTGCACCTGAAACAGAGTGAACGAGATGATAAATTAATCAACAATGTCAATTAGCTAAAAAAAAATTTTTGGCCATAACCTTTTTATAAACTGCGTATGACAAACTGACCATACCATAAATAATAAAGATATTGGAAAGAATATGTTTTAAATTGACTTTAAAGTAAAGCACATAAACATAAATAATCAAGCTCAAGAACTATTTGTCAAGAAGAACTTATAAAGTAGATGCACGATAACATGAAATACTTCATTTTATGAAGTAACCGCAAATGTTTTGCCAGAGATATACTTCAAGAGTGGCCAGGACCAGTCTATGGGGCTCAGAGTTAGTCAAAGGTATTCTCATGGATGTAGGCACAAGTTTTCCTTGTGTACTCGGAGTAGGAAAATTATTAGCAGCTGTTGCTGATTCATTAACAAAATTTACAAGTCACAAAGCACTCCTAATACTTGATTTCTGAAAGGTGACTGGGGTTACCTTTACTTGGGGGACTACCAATAAGAGATAATAAGCGAAGACTAAATAATAAAAATAGTTGGCAGGCATTCCACCCAAACCTGCAATGTTGAAAGAGATTATGATACTATGTTTCTCCTAAGACTAACTAAAACTATCACAAAATTATATATTTTGTCCGCACCTTTTTCACTAAGCGAGTTTTAGCATTGTTATCAGTCAGTGGGTGAGTTGTCATATCGAACAGAAGAAAGTTCTGCTTTTCAGTGGTGAGGACTCCTTTTTCGACGAGGTTTTTAGCCAAGCGTTCTCTCACGTTCTTCAGTTGGTATTTCAATTTGAGCGGGTTCCAAGTTTCTCCTGAAACCATCAATAACCGTTTACATGATAATCTTGTTTTTCAGCAGCCATTTTTTATTGTAAGAGTTGAGGTTATTAAAGGTGCACTGTTTGTCCATCGACTCCCATGGTAGTGAAAGATTGATAATACCAATAGCAAAGAGCAAGTAATTTTGAATCAGTAATATGAAGGATAGCCTAAATCCTTTTTTTAGTCAGTCTTTTTTCTTTATTTTTTTTTTTTTAGAATTTGTTAAATCCAATGATTCCAAGACATTTAATGCACATCAATAACAACCTCATTCAGAGACAAGAAGATGCTTGATAAAGAAAAGCAAAACATAGAGCTGATTCGTGAAGTAGGAAATTTCAAGATGTATTAGCTTACCACTGAGGTATTCGATCCAACTCTGGACTGTTTCAGGTGGGTTAGTTTCCTTGATGTGTTTCAACGCTTCATCCAACAGGACATCGCCAGTAGGTGTGTCGTTTTTTATTATTACCTTCCTGCTCAGTAGGGACTTTCTTCTCATACCAGCTTTTTCCAATTCGATCCTTCCTCGGAGGCCCAATTCGATGAGGATGCAGCCACGAAGACCACTCGAAATGCAGTCATTCCAAAACGATGTGTACCCCTGGAGATATGAGTTTCAATGATCAAATGCTCTTCAGAAATGCAACAGTTAAAAATACTGCAAGCTGAGGAAGGCCATTAACCAAAATGATGATTAATTCATAACAAAACTACTAATTACTTTGGTTTTCAAAGTTATAAAAATGTCCTTGTTTGTCACAAAGGTGTCACTGCTTGAATGAATTTTTGAGAATTATTGGGACATAAACTAGATGATTTTAAACGTCAGTTTCATAGTAAAGTCAGCTACAAATACAATTTATTTGATCCAAATCAAATCAAAATTTTAGAAGCTGTGCTGGTCATAAGAAATTGAGGAGGACTTTAGATTTGTACACACGCTGAAATTTATTCACGGTAAAATCATCTCAATGATACGTCCATACTATTCTTGGATAAGGTAGCTAGCCAGATATTGAAGTGTATACGGTTTGGCGTTTGGGCTTGCTCCAAGATCACTGTTGATCTGATCATCAGGAGGCTATAATAATGTATCGGAATAAGAAACAATCTTGGCTCATCAAGACAATAACAAGGCTCATAGGTTAGGAAGAACAAACACTGGATAGACTTTGGACATGGATTATTTGCCCTCCCATGTTTACCAAGAAAATTGAGGTAGTATAAACGTCCTAAGAGTAGAATTCGGAACAGAGTTGAACATGGAAAAATGTCTTGGTAGAGTAGAGTGAAAACACTTTTAGAACTCAGTGAAAACTCAATCAAATTCTCTCAGTAGTTGTGCAAAGTTATCGTAGACTGGATTTAGGATAACACACAGTACTTCTGTGATCTGTTCAACTTTTTGTTCCCGATTGGATTTATAAAGGCAGCAAAAATCGATATATTTGTATTTGTGTATTGATATATTTGCTATGATGTGAAATAGATAAATTTTTAACGTTGAGGTCACACACATCGTACTAGCATCTTATTTGACAAATAGAATGTTTCTATTAGACTATAATAAATAATGTATGTAATGCAATTACATTTTGGAACTATTGGACTGTATAAGGTTTAGGGACGTTTCCCTTCAATGTTTGGAAGTACACTTCCTGTCCTCTTGTATGAACTGTTTCCTTACATGCCTCAACATCTGAGTACTCTGCAAGTTCAGCACGGTGAGTAGAAGTTATCCCAGCATCAATTCAACGTATTTACGTGAAAGCTGTAGTTATTACTGTGAATATTACGAGCGCTCTATTTGTAAGGCTGGAAGTCTGCTCGAAAGGTTTGGCACTATTCATTTTTCACCTAGAGTAGTCTTCCAATTTGAATACGGCTTTCATAGAAAATTATTGATGGTACAATCGGATTGCCAACCACTAACATGGAAGTACTAAGTGAGCCATGCTCACTATATTTCGTCAATCAAAGTAAATCTGAGTTCTAGAAAATGATAAGATTCGTTCCTATTAAAGATAAGAGTTCGGTAAATATCAGACGACAAAATCAGATATTTGGTCAACAAATTACGGAAGCGAGTGTGTTTTGGCACTTCTGAAAGCCTAATAAAATTAATTTATGCCGCGTTGGGATTTTGGCGAAGAATTTCAACGAATAGTTCGCCGTCTATGAGCTCGAGTGACAATTTGAGATCGACAATTTGACGAATCAACAATGAGACATGCCCAAAAGCTGTGGACCAAAAGCCCTTTGTTTCGATGACACACAGTGCAACAGCCCAACACGAACACGCTTCTTATTTTAAAAATTGGAAATTCGGTCTCATACGAATATAAAAACATGCTGCACCTCTTTGTCTTTTAGCCCGAGCAGAAGAACCTCTTCCATCAACGTTAATCTTGTTTCTTTCGAGTCGTTATCCGATACTTCTTCGTCGACGCCTTTCTCGTCGGAATCGTAGTTATCTTTTTGACTGTTGGACACGTCCCGATTTACGTTTCTCCGCTGGACAAGCCCGTCGCTTCGGTTCATCTTTATCGCTCAAGTCCACGTATAAGGAACAAGCAGCTGCAAACAGTCTCGCGGATCTCAAACGCGAAATTCACGATAAGTAGCGATGAGATCACACCGTTGCGATGGCGTTTTCACAGGTCACGTAATGGGTGAACATTACACATCGACGGGAATCTTGACCTTCCAAAAGGATTGTTAATAAATTTTTTGAAAATACAAGCTGTCAGCTCGGCTCGGTTGGGATGAGGGAGTTCACGCGAAGAGCCACGACCTAGTCGCTTTCGTGTCACTGACGACCACCACCTTTCTACTTCCTTGGACGATTGTGATACGGCACGGATCAACTTTTCAACCAACGACCGAGCTATGGCCGATAACTAGATTCGAAAGAAATTCGATGTATACGTGTCACGCTCGCGATTAACTGTCGCTCATTAACTGCGGTAAAATCGCAACTTTTCGAAAATACTAACTCGAATAAAATTTTGATTCCATACCGACCTCACGTCGCACCCAACACCCGACACAGTCAAAGAACTACAATAACTGAACAGTTACGGCAGAGCATAGTCTGCAGACGGAACCAGGTACCCTACTACTAGCTCATTCTCACGCGAATTTCGCGAACTAGTGAATCTATACATGTACAGTGGCTTGAAAATACAGCATCTATCAAGCCACTGTATATACATGTACAGTGTGGCGCCGCGGGTTCTCGTGTTTTTGAAACGGGTAGTACGGCCGAACGGAGGGGATGACGAAGTCGCCGACCAACCCCTCATGAAGGGTAGGATGGGGAGCAGTGTTGCCAGACCTCCCCTTTTTGGGGGAAAACTCCCCCAAAATGATGAAAAAAGAACTCGTTCCCCTTTTCCCCCAATCCTCCCCCATTTTCGTTTTTTGCTTCCCTTTTTCCCTTTTTTCTCTGAAAATGTTAAAAAACGAAATTTCAGGAAAAAGTTTTTTTCCCACACCCGCACAAAGGAGGGATTTCTATAGTCGTCTACTCGTCTTTGCCTTTCTGTGATCCATGTTTCCGTCTCCGTGCAGCCGTGCTCCTTCGTGCAGCCGCGCTTGCGGAACCTACCACTGTTCAAAAACAACCTTCCAGAAACGGTTACAAGTTGCACAGAAGACGACCACTTCTGGCATAATCTGATGAATCTTCGAATAGAAGAAGGAACCTCTTTCAAGGAACTTAGTAAA
This sequence comes from Tupiocoris notatus, assembly GCA_037159825.1. Taxonomy (NCBI): domain Eukaryota; kingdom Metazoa; phylum Arthropoda; class Insecta; order Hemiptera; family Miridae; genus Tupiocoris; species Tupiocoris notatus. Next base: position 64,514 of record JASJUZ010000206.1, on the reverse strand, counting down.
TTCGCACTGGCAGTTTTATCATTGCCGCACTCTAACGCAGATTGCGAACGCGTTTTCAGCGCTGTCAACGTAATAAAAACAAAAAAAAGAAACAAAATTGTGACTGAAACCATAAATGGGTGCCTGTTGGCAAAGCAGGGAGTTAAAAAGGTTGGAAACTGCGTTAACTTTGAGCCCAATGCTAAAATGATGGATCTCATGACGGCTGACAACCTATTCTCTTCGAAGACCCCGGACACTGCTGACAGTGATTCTGATGATGACATTTCGTTGTAAGCTTCTTACCTAAGTTGTGTTGGGATAAAAAATTTATCCGTTTTTAGTTTCCTAGCCACATTGTGTTTTGATTGTTCCTAACAATAATTCAGAGCTACATTTTTTGCAATTAATAAGTTTATAAATTTAATGTTGAAAATAAAGCGTTACCTATTTGTTTTAGGTTCATGTTAAATAAAGCGTGTCCTAGTCATTTTGTGTTTAGGTTTTTGATTCCTAAAAAATTAAAATCTGAAAATTCAAGCTTTAAGCCAAATTTCATGAAAATTTTTCATCATGTGTTGTTTTTTATGGCTTTTTAGCTACCACAATAAATCCCCCAAAGCTCCCCCTTTTGGTGAAAAAAATTCCCTTTTTTTTTGTCTTAAAAAGCCCTATTTTCCCCTTTTTCTTGTCGAGGATTCCCCCAAACATCCACTTCGGACCTGGCAACACTGATGGGGAGTTTCAGAAACAATGCCGACCTGGTTCGAGGAGCATCGTGTATTCGCTGTAGAGGTAGAGCAATTTTTGCGAAATAACGAATCTATCGTTGCAGTCACGCGCGCCTTCCGACGCCATTTCAACGTCACACATCGTGATGCTGTTCCCTATCGTGATTCGATTTTGGAGTGGGTTTCAGCCAAGATGTATAAATGACAAGGTGGGCTCGATCATTAAGGGGCAGCTTTCTCTGACGTCACTGGTATCAACTTTTCTCATAGCCGCATACGAATTTCATTGCAACAACGTTACTTCTCCGCTTTCCTTTCAATGAGAATGTTTTGTGTACGCCAAGTTTTTTTATTGCAGTTTATTAGTTTTAATAGAGAGTTTCATCAAGGTTTTTTTTAATCAAAAAAACTTATGATAGGTTTTTTCTGCCTCTAGCCGCCAAATAATTAATAAAAAACCGAGAATTAAAAATTTCTAGAAGTCTTAAAATTATTCACGAGGATCTACGATGTCCAATAAATTAAATTCGACCGAAACGCTGGGTCACCGGAGGGAAATAAATCGTTACGTGCGCCTTCATATGAAATAAGGCAGTACCCGCAATACATAGCTGCGATTGCAGGCGTTGCCTATGCCGATGATTAAGGAGTCGAGCGGACGCCGGATAGGATTTTTTCCGATTGTACGGTATCGCGATCGATACTTCCTCAGGCTCAAATATAAATAGAGCATTTTTACTCGGTATTTTCAAGGAATATTGCGGAATTATTCTTCTCAAGAGTTTCGATATTATTATGGTGAAGTTTGAACAGAGTAGATAAATTGCTATTGTGATAGGTTTTTGGTTTATTATTCAATAATAAACCATTGTAATCGCCCAAGAAAAAAAATTTTCTAACCCCCCTCAAAATTTGATGTTATACGTTTCAAGGCATGTAGAATCCGAATATCCAATAAAAAAAATCTGTCCGTCCGCCGTACGCCGTCCGCCGATTACAATGGTTTATTATTGAATAATAAACCAAAAGTAAAGGACATTGTTAGCTGAGTCAAACAACATAAAATTTATAGACATCTGATGTAAAAACGTCAATATCGATAATTTTTTTCCACTTTTTTTTCAACGATGATTTTTTTTTAACTTCATCAGTGAAGAACGTTAGAAACGAAAAAATAGTGTTTCGAAAATGAAATATATGAATCTTTACGATTAAGTAGGTATTTTAAAAGTCAATTTTTAAATTATTTGAATTCTATCAGATTACTTTTGTTTCTTTTAATTTTAAGTATGGTTATAGATTAAAAAATTTTATCGAGAAAAAATGATAATTAATTTTAAGTAATGAAATTCCGCTGCCAAAGGTTAGTGAAAAGCTATCTAACTAGTGTTAGTCTTTATACCATGACGTCATACCGTGCGGGTTAGTATCGGATCGAGCCCACCTGTGTTCTAGTCACCTTGGGTTTCAGCAAGATGGGGCAACTGCACACACGGCAAGATTATCCATGCAGGCTTTACGCGCTCTGTTCCCAGGGCATCTCATCTCGCATAACGGAGACATGGATTTGGGCCCCCGCTCGCCGGACCTCACGGTTTGTGACTTCTTTTTATGGGGTTATTTGAAAGGGAAAGTGTACACCAATAAACCTCGCACCCTTCAGGAGTTAAAGGCTTCCATTGAGACTGAAATTCGAGCGATTCCAACCGATATGCTGGAGGGAGCAATGGGAAATGTGAAGGACCGACTCCAAGAATGCATCGCCCAAGAAGGAAGGCATTTGAAGGACATCATTTTTCATAATTGAATTTTTTTTCTTAAAGAAAATCCCCTTGTTACTGAACATTTTAAAATTTATTTAACCGACTGGATTTAGACGTGTTGCGATTTTTTCCGACACTCGCTACTCCAGCCCAGCTCTAACTAGCCAACCAACCAGACTAACCTAATCACCAATAATTATTTTCCAGTGGTGATTTGTTACTTTGATTTGCATGTGAGCCTTCAGCTATGGCGGATTTTGATTTGACGTGGAGTACTTCACGTTATTACTTCCGGTAAAATTTGAGGTTTGAAATTTTGGTGTTTGTTTTATTTCGGTTCGGCATTTTAGCACACCAAATCGACCAAACTTTACCATAGTGGATGAAGGGGGTCCAAAATTTACCAAAACCATACGCCAGAATAGTCTTAGAGTAGAGGGATTGTGAGGAAGAGAAAAACCAGGCGACTTATTCTCCAGATTTTTAATGGCTGGCCGAGCACTTTCCCCCATCCGGGCATCTTCAGGGCGACGTGGAACCATGAAGTCCACAGCCCAGAATAGTCTTGTTCATTACAAGTAAACAAGCTAAATTCTTCGGGAGTTAGTTCTATGAGTCATACTGCGTCTTTGAAATTTTTTAGGACACATCATGTCCAAACTAACAATATACCTATCGCTCCTGCACAATGTCAAGCCTGGTTCACAGTCGAGGCATAAGTTGCGCTAGTAGTTTGGTACCTAGTTCTATCTGCAGACTCGGCCTCACGTTGCTAAATCGAAAATCGTTCTGTCGAAACGAGTACTATCTAAACATGGAGTATGAAAAAGATATGGGAACATCCGAGCTCAAGGAAAGTTCGAAAAAAACATTTTGCATAAATACTCAAATTACATTATTATAAATAAGTAGTATGTTATAAAAAAAATTAGCGAGTGAAAAAACTAATACGAAATCATTCGCTTTACGTTGATGATGCGATCCAAGTGGGCGCCCGAAGAACATGAAGTATCACTGTACTCGCCTGTCTGATGGCCTTTACAGACCGGACGATAACATTGTTGAAAACATTGTTATTAGCATTTTTCAGTAACTTTCCTTTCACACCGAACGCAACATTGTTGGCAACAATGTTATCAACATCGGGTGAGGAATTGTTAATAACATTGTTACGGCACTTGAAAAATGTTTATAACAATTCCTCTCCCGAAATGTTATTGGAAACATTGTTGTCAACATTTTCTGTAACATTGTTATTTTTTCCGTCAACATTGTTAGTAACATTGTTGGCGACACTGAGTTTTGTTATCGAGCCACGAGCGATAACAAACTGGCATTTGTGACTAACATTGTGGATAACATTGTTAGAGAACTAGACCCAAATAAAACAGACGGAAGAATTGTTGGCAACAAAAAAGTTGACGACATTGTTGCCACCAATGTTGGTAACATATTTTCTAGATCATCTCATTTTGTTACAAACATTATTGTTATCAACATCTTATGTTAATAACATTTGTTTTCACCAACATTTGGTCTGTAAGCACCTTGAGAAAACAGAAAAAATACTGTACTGGCGTGTAAAATACTGACTCTACCTAAGTTATGGCTCGTAATGAGTTACCCACCTATCGTCCACTTCCTTCAAACGGCTCAACATTGGCTCAAGCAGTGTTGTCAGGTCTCCCCATTTTGGGGGGAAACTCTCCAAACGTCCCTGCTTTGGTTATAGATTCACGGCAATGATGCAGACGTGTTTTACCATGTAGGCATGATTGTAACTGTGAGAATATATATATTTTTTCAAGTTTGATTCCTCAGTTTTTACTGTGATTCTGATTTCATTCTAATTTGTATACCTTCTCTATGCCAATTTCTTCATCAATGATTATACCATGTGCCCCCCCCCCCTCGGTTTCTACAATGTATGGTGGTGGTGTGAAACAAGTGGCTGATGTGGTGTTGCACTATAGCTCATGTCGTCAGATTACTAAGAATCTATGCCTCCAGAATCTCTCAGATGGCAGAGAACCATGCAACTTCACAAAGAGGGTTACCATAACTGGACCACGAAGGGATGGACTTTTCGGCTTCAGTCCATTCTGCTCCGGAGCCAACTCATCAAACCCTTCCTTGTTCAAGAGCCACGATCGTCTCACAGTCCTTTTGATTCAAGGTCGCGAAATGCTCGTACCGAAAAATGATATGGAATTGAATTTATTGATATGAAATTAGCTCCGATGATCCAGCAGATGTCAAGGACTAAGTTCCAATCCTGAAGAAGTCCAGTACTACCAGATAGAGGTACAAAGTACGATGGCAGAGTATAGTACTCACTTTCAGCTAATGAAAGAAAAACGGTTGCTTGTTGTTTTTTCCCTCTTTTCAATATTAGGTTACTATAGTGGCATATAGCTGCCATTTTACAATCAACCTTATCCAAGTGCTGAGTACAGTTCAGGTAGAGTGCATACTCAAGTAGAAAATAAGAGATCATCACCACGGCGCAAAAGTCGTTCCTGTAGATTTTTTACACCACTGATGTTAAATGGCCTAAAGATTGTGGTGTTGTGAGTATGGGAAGAAAAATCGTTGCTTTTTTTTAACCGTTTTTCTCACTATTACAACATACCTTCTTTATCCCATCTCGCACTAACAGGCCTGTTTTGAACAAGGTCCGTTGTTACACATGTCCAAAAATTTTACAGCCTTTCAACGTATTTACGCCGAACCTGTCGTTATCAAAGTTAAATGACGGGGTTTCACAGCTAGGAGCTCGCTCAAAATACCGACTGTCCCGCGAGAGGTTGACCCAGCACTCGTATTTTCCTCGTTTTTACTTCCATGTTTACGTAGTAAATGGAAGTATTGATTTCCACATAGTTTTTAAATCTGTGTTTTTAGCAAGGATCGCAGATATGACAAAATGTTGCAACTGACACTTACCGATTTGGGTTTTAATTCGAAGATTGAATTTCAGGCAACATTTTAGGACAATTTAATCCACGTAATCACATAATTTTTTTACGCTCTAGATTTTTTGTTCCCATTACAGAAGACGTTGCGCTCGATAAAAGTTGATTTAGGGATCAAATTTCCGTGAAATAAATTCGCCAACAAAAAATTGGGCTTTCCATGTTGGGATACAATTTTTCTCATGTTGGCTAAACTGTAGCTACCTTCTTCTCCCGTTTCATGTTTTTCTTTGTAAACAACAACAATAATAAAATTGATCAGCAACGACCGTTACGCTTTTCCACGTGTGCGTTTTAATTTAAAACTCCAAATTAACATTTTAAAAAACAACAGGTTATGGGCCCAGGTCGTTCGCCCAGTTGTGTCGTTCGCGAAATCGTGATCTAAAAATATCTCGGTGTTTTCGTGCGCCAATCGTTGCGTCGTCTGTCAACAATTCGGTTTGTGCCAATCTGTGTAAATCGAAATTCGCAATGGCAAGCGGCGGCGTCGAAAATCAAATTGAGAAGCTGGTGGATAGTAATTCATTCCCAGCTTGGAAATTCCAAACTACTGTGATTTTTCGATCGCAGGGTTCAATTGAAATTGTAAACGGGACATTGATTTGCCCTGATGAAAAACAGGAATCCGAACGTTCTCAATGGATAAAAAAGGACGCTCATGCCCAGAAAACGATCGTGACGACCATTGATCGAAAATACATAAATTTGATCCTCAACTGCGAGACTTCTCATCAGATGTACGCCAAATTGTGTTCACTGTTCGAAGGACAGCAGCAACAGCAACTCGAAGATTTGTACCGTGAGTTTTTCACTTTCAAATTTAAAAAGGATCAAGATATGACAAGTTTTGTCTCTGAGATGGAAAACATTGTTTATAAATTGAAAGCTCACAAACAAGAAATAAGTGACGAAATGATCATCTCGCGTTTGCTCATTGCTTTGCCTGATTACCTTAAAAACTTTCCGATGTCATGGGACTCCACACCCGTTGGCGAAAAATCATTGACCAATTTAACTGTACGATTGGTTAAAGAGGAAGCCAGGCATAAAATGTTGAGTAATTCAGCCGATGATATTCCCGTCGCTTTCAAGGCAATGAACGTAAATGATCGTGAGTTTCCAAGTCACAATGAAAAAAATCGAAACACAGGAGTTGTTCCTAAAAGGTGTTTTATCTGTAATGGATCGCATTTTTCCAAATTTTGTCCACAGAAACAAAAACCGTCGAAATTCTGCAAAATCTGTAAAAAGAATAACCATTATGAATCGCAATGTTATTTCAGGAATAAAAATAACGATAAGGTATCTTTTCTTTCGTTTAAAAATTCTGAAGCGCAACACACAAAATTCGTCGTCGATTCCGGATGTTCCGAACATATGATCAGAGATAAAAATCTGTTCGTTTCTCTGAAGCCTGAATCATCCAACGTCGGTACTGCAAAGACAAAAGAGGCAATGATTTCGCAAGGAGTCGGAATTGTCGAAACTGACCGATTTGTCTTGGATAAAGCTTTGTACGTCCCGGAGCTATGTACTAACCTGCTTTCGGTCAGCGCCATCACCGATAAAAACGGCACAGTTGAGTTCTCAAAAGATAAAGTAAAAATTCAGAAAAACGATACCGTTCTAATTGGCGAAAAGCAGCCAAATGGTCTTTATACCATGGTAGCCAAGCAACCTGAAGGTGAAAGTACAGCCATGCTCGTCCAGTCTACATCAGCCTTGGATTGGCATAAAAGAATGGGCCATCCTAGTGTATCTGTGATGAAGAAAATGCTATCGCTAGTTGAAGGAATGAATATTTCTGCTAACGATTTGGCTAAATTACCCCCCGTCTGCGAGATCTGTGTAATGGCCAAACAAAGTCGTTATCCGTTCAACACTGTCAGACAACGTGCAGAAAGACCACTTCAGCTACTTCATTCAGATATTATAGGGCCAATTGAAACCGAATCGTGGGATAAAAAGCGCTACATCCTCACAATTTTGGACGATTTCACCCATTTTGCTACTGTTTACCTACTGGAACACAAAAGTGAAACTTTCGAAAAACTAAAGCGATTCATTTCACAAGCAGAAGCAGAAAAAAACTTAAAAGTTTCAAAAATAAGAAGCGACTGCGGTGGAGAATATTTAAGCAATGAGATGAAAGAATGGTGTAAGGAAAAAGGTATTCAACTCGATCCTGGAATTAGTAGGACTCCTCAGCTCAATGGAAAAAGTGAACGACTAGGGAGGTCACTACTAAATAAGGCTCGCGCTCTTCTGTTGGAGTCTAAACTTCCGAATGAGATGTGGAGTGAAGCAGTTCTGACCGCCACGTTTCTTACCAATAGATGCGCCACAAAAACGATCGACGTTACACCTGCTGAAAAATGGTTCGGCAAAAAACCAAATGTGTCGAAAATTAAAATCTTTGGATCTACTGGATATGCGAAAAAATTGGGTCATCTCAAAAAGCTGGAGCCGCGCAGTCAAAAATTGATTGTCGTTGGATTTACCAATACAGGATACAGGTTGTGGAATCCTCAAGAAAGAAAAATGATTCATGCACGAGACGTCGTATTTGAAGAAAATTCTGTCGTTGAAAATTCTGTCGAGCAAGAAAATCAAGTCGTTCGAATTTGGGACAATGACGAGGAACCCGCGTCACCTCAAGATTCAGATGAAGAAGAAGAAGTCAACCAAAATCATGAAGATCTGCACTCCAGGCAGAATGCTGATGATGTCAGCAGCAAACCGTCGAGAATTCGAAAACGTCCTGCACACCTTCAAGATTTCGTCATGATGACGTACAAGCAGGCTACAACAGGTGAAGACAAGGAATCTTGGTTGAAAGCCATCAAAGAAGAAATGGATTCATTGAAAAAGAATGAAACTTGGGATCTGGTTGACGAGGAAGCCGCATCGGGTCAAGAAATTCTCTCCAATCGATGGGTGTTCCGAATTAAGGACGACAGCAAATTCAAAGCCAGGCTAGTCGTGAGAGGTTGCGAGCAGCGAGGCGACATCGAGCTTCAAGAAATATTCAGCCCGGTAGTTAATACGAATTCCTTGAGAATTATGTTTGCGCTGGCGGCCGCTCAAAATCGACATATCATCAAATTTGATATTAAAACTGCTTTTCTCTACGGAAAATTAAAACAGCCTGTCTTCATGAAACCTCCTGAAGGGTTATCAGCGCCAGGGAAGCTTTGTAAGCTCAACAAAGCACTATACGGCTTAAAACAATCCCCTTTGATATGGAATGAGAAGTTTTCAGATGTTATGAAAAGTCTTGGATTTGAAGTCCTAAAGACTGATCACTGTATCTTCAAAAATAAAGACAGTTCCATTATCATAGCTATTTATGTGGACGATGGACTGGCAATCGGAACAAATGAAAAAGATCTCCAAGAAATGATAATAAAATTGAAGAAAGAGTTCGAGTTGACCGTGGAAATGGATCCACGTACATTCTTGGGTATGGAAATCATCCGTGATTCGATTGGAATAATTTTGACTCAAGAAAATTATATCACGAGTGTCTTGAAAAAATTCCGCATGCTGGATGCAAAACCGGTAAAAACTCCCTCTTCTATCGATGGAACTCAAGAAAGATCGTCAAATCCTGCCAAATACCCCTACAGAGAGGCTGTTGGGTGTCTCCTCCATCTATCGACCAAAACCAGACCGGACATCGCAAATGCCGTAAACCTCGTGAGCCGGCACATGGAAGACTATAAACCAGAAGACATCACTGCCTTGAAGCGGATTTTCAAGTATTTAGTTGGAACTTCGTCCAAAGGTATAAAATTTCCTACTAGCCGTGAAAATCTCGCCATCGAAGCCTACTGTGACTCCGATTATGCTGGAGATAAAGAGTCAAGAAAAAGTACTTCAGGGAATCTTATCCTCTTTGGAAAAGGTCCAGTGGCGTGGAGCTCAAGGCGACAACCGATCGTCGCGCTTTCCTCCACGGAAGCCGAATATATATCTGCAGCCGATTGTTGCAAGGAAGTGCTTCATCTAAAATCTCTTATCGAAGAATTGTTGAGTGCTTCGGTTGAGGTCTGCATTAACATTGACAATCAAAGTTCGATCAGTCTCATCAAAACCGGAGTGACAAATCGGCGAAGCAAGCACATCGACGTCAGATATCATTTTATTCACGAGAAATATGCCAATGGTGATATTGATGTAAAGTATTGTCCAACTGAACTTCAAAAAGCTGATGTGTTTACTAAACCGTTAGGTCAAGTCAAGTTTGATTCTCATATTGATACTATAATGTCTTGAAATTTTGATTTCTTTTGTCTTGTTAAAAATTGTTTCAGTGACTATAGGTTGAAAATTACGGGAGGGTGTTGGGATACAATTTTTCTCATGTTGGCTAAACTGTAGCTACCTTCTTCTCCCGTTTCATGTTTTTCTTTGTAAACAACAACAATAATAAAATTGATCAGCAACGACCGTTACGCTTTTCCACGTGTGCGTTTTAATTTAAAACTCCAAATTAACATTTTAAAAAACAACATTCCATTGGAAGAGTGTCAGTTGCGCACGATTACGCAAACACCCGATTCGCAATTTTACAATATTTTGATTTGATGAAAGAAGAGAACTGAAAAAACAAATACAATTTGGGCAAATCAACCAAAATGGTGGACGTAAGGTTGAAGGCAACGTCTCTTTCGCCTCCGAATCAGAAAATAAGTCAGCGATAATTATGTTTATACTGAAAGTAAAAATCGAACAAAAGAAATCAGATTGGAACATACGAGACAGACAATTTTTATCATAACTATGCAGCCACAACTTCCAGTGCCATTTTCATACATCCTTGCACTCCTTTGTCGGAATTTACTATAAAAGTTACTACAACAGGAACTAGAGGAAACGATTTCAGCACGGGGAATAGTACTCTGTAGTTTACTAACTCCCCTTTGTCGAGTGGACACTCGGCATCGGTTAGAAATGAACAGACGTCGTCATTCGGAAGTGGATATGTAACGTCGGTGCCCATCGCGTGGGCTTTAATTTCAGTCTTCATCCAGGTAGTGTAATCTTCTGTAATGCAGATGAATAAACAGATAAAAGTTATATTATTCTAAAATAAAAGCGCGAAACGTTATCAGAAGACAAAGCTACTACGCATCTATCGGAAATCTACTTACTTGAAAGAATTTTCAATTGGATCTCGGCCGACTTTCCAGAAATCAATTTGCAGGGTTGATCCGTGCACCCAGTCACGTTTACATCAACGAACTCCGGTTGATTAGGACCTGGAAGTGCAGGCACGCAGTCAGCAATAAATTAGACTGCCAAGTCGATACGAATTGAAAACAGAGAGCTTAATCCAAACATTGTTGTGTCAGACAGTGCTTCCATATTTGATTCGGCAAACAGTAATGACCAACCACAAAAAGAAATTTTTTAAATGTCATATTGAATTAGATTGTATTATGTCACTCTCGCGATGGACTCAATTCGAGTATTTATTTAGAAAAGGAATAAAGGTAAACATGCGAGAAATGGTTGATTATAATCTAATAGGAGTACGAATATTTAATCCGGCTTTCATATTTGTTTGAGGTCTCAAAATGTTCTTTATGGGAAATTATGGCAGGTGACCCATGATTTTTCATTTATTGGTTCCACACACACAGTGCTTCCTCGTTATGAGAATTTTTCGCTATTTCACTGGTGCGTATTTTGTATTTTGATTTTCCCGGCCGCAAAACTTAATAGATTTGAACGCTCAAGGTTTTGAATTATCCGGGAGGCCGATTGAAAGACGGCCGATTTTTAATGCGTTGGTCACTTACCGCACTTCCAGGTTATTGCATATTGACAATATTTTGATTTTTACAGACCGCAAATGTCAATAAGTTTCAACCCTGAGGGAGTTTAAATTTGTCCATTTGTCAGCTGAACGTCGGTTGATTATTATTATTATTATTTTTTGTGTCACACACAGTGCTTCCTCGTAATGCTCATTTTCTATCATTTTATTGGAGCGTTTTCGATTTTTTGGGTCTCCTTGCTATGAAAATGACCCACTTTCACACAACTTGTTTTGTATAGTTTGGACCACACATAGTACTTCCACCTTATGCGGTTTTTTCCTATTTCGATTTTTACGTCATTCCCTTCAGGGTTGGTTATATATTTTTTGGTGATGTTGCTATATAAATGATCCCATTCGACAAAACTTGGCTTTACCATTATGTTAGGGTCACATTCTGCACTTCCTAATTCGTGTGTTTTTTATATTTTTGGTTTCTCGATTTTTCAGTAACTGGGTAAACTTGCGTTGCGGCCATTGTATGAGCTTCTTGATTTTATAATTGGTTATACCTTTTACCAACTCAAACATGAAAGTACTGTGTGATTTATGCACACACCTGTTTTTTCCTGTCCCTTTATTAATTAGTAAAATTATTCCATAATACTTGTCTCAGCAGGCTCACACACCTTACTTCCACAATATTAACCTATAAGGTGAATTTCTCGGTTTTTGGGTTTCCCGGCTAGTCAATATTGTACCCGTTTGCCAACTTGGAAGTACTGTTATTTATGCACACAACTGGTAACATGAAACGTATTTACGCCTATGCACACAACTGATTACATGAAACGTATCACGCCACATTATAGTGTAGGTATTAAATTTTATTATTTTTTAAAATAAATTTTATATTATTTTTTATTTAAATTGTTACTTACATGATGAGTGCGTCGTTGCTGAACAAAATTTAATCGTTAATATTGCGACGAATAGTGTAAAAATGCGCATCGTGACGACCAATTCAATATCGCCGGTGGAATTACCAAACTCGTGTTTAAAAGCCGTCTTTATATAAGGTATAGATTGAATCGGCTCTTCGCCATATCAGTCGGAACAGGGATTAGCCGGCTCCAAAGAATGAACGGGTGTTTGAGTCTGCTAAGTGCTCCTCAGAGTCGTGTGTACACAGCTGCGTGAAATTGAATTTTCGTTTTTGACTACTCATTAAAGGGAGAATTAGACAGGTGTGTCATATACGGAAACGCTTGGTAAATATTATTGGGCGTTATCCAGTTTTATTCCATTCATTTCCACCTGAATGTCTATGTGTCTATGTGTTGTCAGTTAGTTAGTGAATGACGCCAGATATTTATCGCTTGGATCACACACCGTACATCCGAGCTATTCGCTTATTTTTGTATTTAGATAGGTTTATATGAACGTTTAAGGTCATGAAATGTTTTTCAAGCGGCATTAAGAAAAATGAAATTAACTAAAATTACAACAAACTAAAATTAAAACTAAAATTACAACCAAGAAAAATTACAACAGTTGCTATGGAGTTTTTCCTTTTAGTTTCCAATCTGTTGTTTGGTGGAACGTTCACAAAAAATAATATTTGGATACGTTTCTTATCGCAAAAGGTTGGTCTTCTTAAACCATTATTGCAGCGAAGGAATAATAAACCACTGTAAGTACAATCATTTGCAGCATTTTTTCTTCTATTTTTTCATATAAAATTTAAGTTTCATAACGAGCACAGAGTGTACACGAATAACATTTCTTTTTTACAGTTCACAGACGGGATTCTGTTTGTTGTCTACATAGGTAGTTTTTTATATACCTGCCAATTAATCCAATTTATAATATATAATATATTATATAATATAATTTCTTAATTATCAAATTGAAATCTAAATTATTCACCTGACGGTACAGCTGAAGAGAGTGTGATCCATGCACACCACTGGTTTTATAGGATATTCGGTTTCTACATGCTTGAAGCATAAGGGGATTGAGAAAGAAAAAAACATTTCTAGGGCGATTACAATTACTGGTTTATTATTTATAGACCAAAATGGCTCGAATTGGAAAAAGGTACCACATTGTCTACGTCATTAGTTTCCAGCAGGGATTAGGCAGCAATGCAGTGTAGTGAGACTGGGCTTGTGACGTCACTAGTTTCCCTCTCTTGTACTGCTTTTGGACCACGTTTTTCTCTTTTAACTTTTATCATTTAATCTTTTTTTAAGGAGTTCAATTTCATTTGGAAATTAAGCTTTAGGAGTGAATAATAATTACTGATGATCACATTTCGAATGAAAAAAATCTATGCAGATCTTCCAATGCGGCAGAAAAGCACCACTCATCTGAATTCAGTTGGGTTTCATTCTCATGGCAGGCCTAGTCAGGTACCTTGGTTCGGACTCCAGAATCTTTTTTGCATAGAACCAATACAAAATACCCCTAATCGAATTACCTTGGCTTCACTAGCTCATGAACAAATAAATAGGAGGAGGACACTTCCTTGTGATTCAAATGTCCTCAGGTTTCAGTGAGCAATAACGATATACCTGAAAAAATGTATTCTGCTACGGTCTACCGATATTATATCGATATTCACATTAGGGTACGTGTGGTAAAGTATCGATACTTCGATATGGAAGAACAATCCAGCTTGTGATGTTGGACTATCGATAGTTTCAGCTATCGATAGTATCAATAGTTTTGGTCAAAACCAAGATTGCTATCGATAGTGCTACTGCTGAACGATTGTCTGCTCCTCTGCGACAATTTTATTTCTATGCTCGTTCATTCTTTTTTTTCTCTCGTCCTGAACATCAGAGTTTATTCTAGGGAATATTTCCATCTGTTGGACGAGTGTTGCTAATTAGGAGCTGCCTTCTTTCAATGCAGAGATACGATAAATAACTCGTTTTCCTTCGGAGTTAAATATTTATGAAATAGTTTCTACTGTTCGAAAATTGAATTGGTTATTTTTTTCAAGTTGAAATCGTCGAATCCAAACAATTTCCAACATTCGGAACATTTAGTCTAAATATCGATAGTCACGGAAGCAATATATTGCATTGAGTGTTATAAATCGATTCTATCGATTGTTCGTCATCACGACGTACTACGGTGGCACCCTCACTTTATCATTATCATAAGCGCTGAAGTCTACAAACTCGTCAAATTATTCGGAAAAGCGTAGCGATCGCGATCGAACTATCGCCAACTCGGTTTTCCGTTACCGGTTTACATTTTGACAGTTGGTTCAAATCGTCGCGAATTGAATTCCGTGTCCGAATCCCGCGAGGCAATTTGTACGGCACCATTTAGTCAGATGATTCTTCTTCACTCGTGCGGTCGACCACTTTTTCTGCCAATTTAACGTTCAAATACAAGTTCTCCCTAAGTGCAGTGAATATTTTGTTGTCGAAAATGGAGTCATCAGATCCTGACTACAAGACGCTTGTCCATATTCACGTTATGGTCTGCTGCGGACATGCCAAGGTCCTTTGTTCGACGTTGAACGACATGAGCCCCGAAGCCGTCAAAGATATATTGAGCAGGGTGAGTCTTATTCTAAGTAACGTTGAAAATATTGCCTTTTTCCGAAGAGCAAGAAGTATATTGTTTTGTTAACTCCCTCACGTGCGTCAGATACGTCGTCACAGGTAATTATTTTAATCGGGCGAAAGAAAATCGTCGACTTGAGCCGGTGGCAGTTGAAAATTCGTTCCTCCCTATCGTATCGCTAGGTATATTCGAACGTAATTAACGAGCTGTTCGCTTGAATTCTATCGACTTTCTAATTCTGAACTTCGTCGCCGACGATTTCCAACGCCCTCTAAGTGCGTTCCATTTGTCGTACGATCTAACAGCGAATAATATGCGCTAGATACCTAGGGAATTTCTGAGTCTGAAGATAAATAATTTATTATTGCATCAGCTTCATACTCGTTAGTTGATAATAACCAGGATAATAATTAGGCGGTCATTGTCTTTATTTTTATTTTAAGTAAATTATTCGCGGTGAGACTGTAGAATAACATTTCGCAAGGAAGGAGACGATGAGATACAATTTTAAATTAGTTTGGTACTGATGGCATAAAAGCCGAAACCAATATAACAATCAGCGCTAAAACATTTTTTTAAATTAATAAATAAAATAAACGCGCTACTGTTGGCATTTAAATTAGTCGAATTCGTGACTATCTCTGCGTCTCCTATTCTTGATCATTTTCTGTCTAACACATTTCTATTCTAAACAAGGTGTGCGTTGTGCGTAGATCACTTAACTTCGACGTTTGGGACGGCGAACTTGTATAACCAATTATAAAATAATGACATTTATATTACTTAAATGTTAAAGTTGGTAGACTTGGTACTATTATTCAAAAATAAATCGTGAAAAACATTTCGAGCTGTTTTCTAGCCTTCTAATAACTGTGGGGATGTTGCTACAACTAAGTGGGACCTAGAAGGAAAGTGAGTTCGTTAGTGCGAGGAAGAATGTTTAGTTCCAAATTATTATATCGTCGACGTAACTCAGTGTATCTCTTTTCTCGTAATTTTACCGGGAAAAACTGATTTTCTTTCTTCTTTAATCTACAGTTAATTTATCCCACCGTAACACGTTAAAACCAGCGGTATGCATAGGTCATACAGTACTTCCATTTTTGATTCGTCGAAAGGTGTAACCGATCGTGAAATACCAACAAAATTACAAGTAAAGCATGTAAACTTCCAAGTTGGTAAAATAAGAAAAAAAAAATCATGTCGGTCGTGAACAATCTTTCCCATGATATATTCAAATTGAATCTCGTGAAATTTAAATATTTTTCAAGCCGTGAGACCCAAAAACTGAAAAACGCGCGAAATGGGTTAAAATCCGGAAGCGCGATGGGTGAGCCGAACGGTACATAACGTTTTGTGAAATGGGATCGTTTTTATAGCAAAGCAATCCGAAAATAAAGAAGCTCTCGAATTAAATAACGGAAATGCGAATCACTTAGGAGTTCGGTGTGTGACACCATCGATGAATATCGAGCATCTTTCCTCTGCTCCGAAAAAGTTCCTCTGGATTCAAATTTTTGATTTTTGCAGCCTGTAAAAATCAGAACAGAGAGAACGCATAATTAAAACTGCAAACAAATTTCAATTGCGCGAAATTACGGCGTGTGAGCTAATCGATAAAAAATCAAGCGTAATTTACTTGTTATTAGGACTCTTATATCAAATAAAATATTTATCTGATATACTAACCAATCTCTCAATGGTAGTAAATGGTATTAATTCATCTCACTATGAATAAACATAAATATTTTATCTATAATAATCTCTCTATCTCTGAACCAAAATAGAAAAAAAAATCCAACGATTCTACTTTGCAAGTACTGTGTGCTATCCAAAATTCAATAGCGGCTAAATTTTTTCTCACAGTGGGAGAACAGTATCTCAAAATTTCATATAGATTCATTCTTTTTTCACGGAGATATGAGGTATTTCTCTGAGTTTTTAATTGAACTTTGAAATTAATCATTGTGTAATAATGGAAATCATAAAACCTGGATATTCACTAAGGAGTCACCAATTTCTCGCTTGTGGAAATCCAGCTGGCTTTCGTGGGTGAAACATTTGAGCCGTCTGTTATGATTCTAAAAGGCTTGGGTTCGAATTCAGGCCATGGACGTGGTGTAGCCAATAATTTAAAAGATGGGCTATGAAATCGCTTCGCTGCTTGGAGGAGACAATATCTCTAGCCCCTAGGGATCAGGGGTTGGGAATCTGTCTGCTCTCAGAGTCCAGTATAGCTGTCTCACAACAAGATACACTGATGTAAATGAAGTATAGGTAAAATAAACTGTTGGCTTTTCCAGGCGCGAATAGTATATATAAGCAAGTAGCAGATGCAGTAGAGTTGGAGTCAGACAATGAAATCATAACGTGGGAGCAGTCCTGTTCATGGGCCAAGACCTTCGCTAACTTCACTCATTCAGTTGAGTTGTAAAGATGGAATTCAAAGAAAATAATAAAATGTGAAAAAGGAGAAAAATTTCTTCTTTCGAATCAAATTAAAGTTAGCATTCTAGTGCATGAATCATTGTACTTACTATAAATATAGAATCAGTAGTGCATCGAAATATTCCAGTGATTGAATATAGAGAGCTCTAATTAATTATATCTAAACTATAGTAAAATATTTAAAAATAGTGCAGTAAAATATTCCTTGAATAACCTTCAGTTGTTTGTTACAATGAATACTTGTACAATTTTTGGGTTCCTAATGGCATTATAATATTTTTCTCATCACTACCTTTCCATGCTGCTTCGTTTAGTCCAAAGAATAACAATCGGTGGCGCAGTAAGATTCATGTCAATGTCATTGGGCCAGTTTCTTTGAATGTATATTTGTAGGCGATTTATTAAAAAAAGAAGCGTCCGCGTATGATATAAATAAACCGTCGGGGATGAAGATGCGGGAAATGCCTGCTGTCTACTGATTGCCTTGATCGTAGGTTGTGGTCAGGGTGTTCGCCAAAGCTACGCGGACAGTGACATCCGAGTTTTCGCTCCTTTCTTGTTTTCATCAGCCTTGCCCGTTCTCAAAATAAGCTAAGGTTGTGAGAACTCTCCCTTCCCACTAGTCTTAGCTTTGATACGGCTTCTACAAAGCGTCGTTTCATTCTAACGTTCCTTTTTTTTCTGGTTCCATTTATAACATTTTTTCTTTCGCCGACCTTATCTGTTCTTTTGTTAACTATCTTGACGCCAGAACGGTCCGATGGTTTGAAAAACTATCTACAATATTTGTAGAGTCCCTACCAAAATTGACCTATTATGCATGTTCATTGAATCCTAATTGAAAGTGTTCCTTACTAGTTCTATTGGCATTTGAAGTAATTTTATGATACTTTTTAGTCGCTGAGTATTCTTCTCTCCAAACTAATTGGCTGTGGTACCAGTCAATTTCGCTATTCACTGGTGGAAAAAAATACATTTTATTTAGAAGTGATTAAATCGAAAATTATTTGTTAATTCTTCCGCACATGTGGACTGATTTTGATAGATGTTTGACTTTCGTACTCACGTAGTAGTTGGAATTGGGTAGGTCCTGAAACTTGAAGATGAATCCAGAGAATAGCTACGTGATCCCGTACTCGGAAACTAATCATAATTAAAAACACGTTAAACAAATAAAACCGACTTCAAAATTATCAGCCTATAAAATAAACTCTGAAAAGGAAAAAAAATAACAAAAATGTCCCAACTTCGCAGCAACTCAACCACCAACTACAAATTTTAAGGACTAGGTACTTTACTACTTGTATTGACCTGACCACTTCCTGATTGATTGGATCACCTCCCCTAATAATAGAAAAATGACTACTTCTCATTTCCCAAATGATTCCATGATGATGATTGTTGACTTTCCTTTCACCTCGAGAAAGAGCTATCAAAATCCTACAATTAGGTGATTTAATTATATTTTTATGTTATGTCCCTGCGGAGCTATTAGCGCTCGAATAAAACCCAAAACACGTTTTTTACCAAAAAGTGGAATGAGTATATCTCGAAAACAAAAAATAATCGCTGGCCTTTTTTTCATTTTAATAGATTCTAAATTAAATTTCCTCAATTTGCTTTCACACAAAATATTTTTTTCAAAATTCGCGAACGTGAAAAAGAAATCTAAAGTTGCAACTTCAAAAGTATGAAAATTGAGAGAAGTTCAATAAAATTTCTTAATTGTTAGAATTTGATTCTTTTCACTTTACATTCGAATTCTACATCTAATTTCCTGTAGGAATCATTAATCAATCAGATTTGAACAGTACTGTAAGTATTTGCAACGGATTTTCAATGTTGAAAAACATGAAACCGTGTGGTACTAAAACTGGGAAAACTAAAAGTTGTCGTCAAAATTCCGCCGTTTTGACGTTAAATTCGGATTCAGCGTTAAATTTCCTATAAGAATAGCTATCAAAATCGCTTTAAAACGAAAATTTAATTTTTCACTATTACCGCTTGGAATTTCGGCCGGCGAAAAACTCGATTTACGGAAAATAATTTCTCTGGCTCTGTTTAAAAATTTTTCACCAAATTTTTTGCTATGTACGTGTGTAAGACGTTCAAATGAAGACTCCTGCATAATAAAACAATTGATTCGCATTAATTTTGACCCCGAAAATCACCGTTAAAGTCCAATTTTTGAGCTTTTAAAAACCGATTTTTTTGGACCAGTTGCAGATTTTTCCGAGAAATAAAAAAAATCACAAAAATACATCATGGTAAGACACAACTTTCCTGAAAATTTCAGATTTTTACCTGTTTTGAAAGACGAGTAAAAATTCGTTAACTGTTCGGTTGAAAAAAATCGCAGGGGGACCCCTTGGATTTTTTGCGAAAAATTTTTTGAAATAGATTTGGCTCAAATTCAGCATAATGATAGTTGATGATGTGTATATCAATAATATATGGTTCATTCTTTGATTCCTTCACACTAAATAGATGAAAAGAACGTTGAAAGTTGAAAAATGTCATGTTTTCGTGTATGGTCTACTAATATTGTTGAATAACGCAAAAACGGTTGAAAAATGGATGGGTACATTACATTAGGAAAATGTGGGCAATTAAATTACCTATCTTTTGGTATATTCAAACATCTGAATTGACGACTTCCGCCATGGACCCGCCAATCTGAATTTACGACTTTTTGTTTAAATTATCCACTATGCAAGTTACATATCTTGGAAAACTTAAAGTTGTTATGTCTAATTCTGCTGCAACTTTGCTCCAGTTGAAAAACCCTATTCTTTATGATACCAAGTACAATACCCACCACCTACATACCAAATTATAGAAACTACTACTATAAAGACTACTATTGATTCCCACTCTCCATACACAAATAATAAACTACTACCTACCTACCTATATATAATTGTAGTGACAAGAATACCCCCCCTCCAGGAGGGTGATAGTGGAGGGGGCGCAGCCCCCCTCCCCACAAGAAGGGGGTTGGACGGCTTGCCGCCAGGGTCGCTCAGCCCCTAGTTTCATTATAATGCTCCAAGTGTGAGTTTTTAAAATTTTGTTCAGCTTATCTCATTCAGTGAAATTGCGGACAGGCTCAAGAAAAGCGAAATTCTTTTATCACTCGAGAGTTCTTCTAGCTATAAAAATCGTTCTATACTTATTGGAATGGTCGTCAAACACTCTCTCCAGCTGTACGATAGGGCAACAGATGTAGCTTTTAATTAAGAAATTAAAAAAATAAAAATGATTAAAATTACAATAGTCGGTACGGAGTTTTCCCTTATAGTGATCTATCTGTTTTTCGGTGGGAACGTTCAGAAATGTCCGGAATAATTACTATCTCAAATTGATAGTCTTCTTAAATCATTATTGAAGCAAAGGAATAATAAACCACTGTACAATCATTTACAGTGTTTCTTTTTTAATTAGTGACAAATCTTTCTTCACTCTCTCTTTCAATTTCACAGTACACACCTTTGTCATTTTAGGTTTGGTGTTTAGAAATATTGATCTCAAGCCCATTCGTATTCAAGCGATCATCCTTCACTGGAGACACTATCTATGCAGTTTGAATCTATTATTATTTATTGAAATATTGAATTTTTCTCTTGTTTTCAGAGTGTTTCATATGATGGGGAAGATATGACTCCACTTCTATGCGCTGTTAAACAAGGCCATTGGAGGATCGTAAGACTTCTGGTTGATAGGTACAAAGTCAACATAGAAGACACTGGCTCTGTCAAGATTGATGACGAAATGATGAACATGGTATCACCTCTCTGGGTTGCTGCTGGTAAGTTAACTGCTGTTACTCTTTGGTAACCATTACCATCGTAGTATTATTAGTATCTTCTATAGATAAAATAGATAAATACAGGATCTGTCCTCACAATGTCTTTATGGTGAACATACACCGCACCTAACGGGAACGTGTTGTTGGTCACTCGCACCTCATCAAGTTTAGAAGGGGCACATCCTTATCATTTAAACTACTCGCGCAATAAGCAATTGTAACCGCTAGTTTGAATACTGGTAATACTCTTGCATTTCTCCTGTCAAATAACTCAGGGAACGGTTTTTAGTACTCAGGTATTCAGTGACAATTTTCCTTTTTCATAAACAAACACTATTGCTACAATGTTTCATTATTTTCGACGCCATTCATCCTTCCCCGCTACTAGGACCTTACTTCTTGCTATGACCTAGCAAGTTACAATTTATTGCCCACTATACAATTGATTCTGTTTTACTTTTTCCAGCTTGTGGATACATTGGTATTCTAAAATTTCTCATACGATCTGGAGCGTCTGTGAACTTCCGTACACACTCTGGATCCACCCCACTGAGAGTGGCTTGTCATGAAGGAAGATTAGATATTGTCAAATGCTTGATGAATGCTGGAGCTGATTTTGAGTTACCTAATCATTATGAGAACACCTGCTTGATGATCGCTTCTTACCGAGGTAAATTATTTCTCAAACTGTATTATGTAGTTACAATCTTGTATTAATTTTTGACATCATTCATCGTTTGAGATTGCTTTTTTTAATTCTTCTGAACATCAATATAAAATATTGCCACCAATTTGGGGTGCTGGTAAGTTCCAAACTATGCACCTCTAAATCGCACACATTTTTTCAGCCAGTTTCATGTGATGGTTAAAACATTTCTC
The DNA here is from genome assembly GCA_037159825.1 of Tupiocoris notatus. Lineage (NCBI taxonomy): Eukaryota > Metazoa > Arthropoda > Insecta > Hemiptera > Miridae > Tupiocoris > Tupiocoris notatus. Next base: position 42,576 of record JASJUZ010000206.1, on the reverse strand, counting down.
TATCTCCCTAGGTCACTTTGGCGTCGTGGTTACGTTGCTTGAAGCTGGGGCTGATCCAAACCGGAAATCATTGTGTGGAGCCACTGCGCTTCATTTTGCTGCTGAAGGTGGCCACACCAATATAATTTATGCGCTACTAGCTGCCGGAGCTGTGGAAACTAAACTCAACACTGGTGAGCTAAACAACAAGCTTGTTTCCTCCAAAACAAGTTCAAGAACTCCAAATCTAAGCAACAAGGATGCTTGGCTGAAACACTGATATTCTAGAATAGTTAGAGGCTTCAGCTAAACTGTATTTTCACATCTGCGCTTTTTAGATCATTATACTACTTACCATGAAGTCGGAAATGTAGGTTCATGGTGCGACTTCTATCCCTCGCTCAGTAATTGTGGTACCGGTTTTAATTGGGGAAAAAAGTAACTTAAGTTCTTGATTGCCTATTCAGGACTTACTCCACTTATGGTTGGAGCGGAGCAAGCTAAAGCTGACGTAGTTGAGTTGTTCCTGTCAAGAGAAGGCTGCTCATACACGCTCCAAGAAAAGATTGACGCCTTCGAACTTCTAGGTGCTTCATTTGCCAACCAACCAAAAAGTTATTGTTTGGTGCAATGCCTCAAGTATCTTCGCAAGGCTATGTCCATGAGGTAAATTTATATTCAAGCCCTATTTTTGAACATTTATTACCTGGCTGCTGATGAGTAAAGTTAATAATTCTTAAATATTTTTATCAATTAGGTTCTCAAATACTGAAGGTATTCTGTTCAAAAAACCACCTTACCCTCTTATACAAGCCTATGAATACAGAGAAGAAAGTCAAAACATGGAGGATCTTGAAGCTATTGCTGAGGATGAAAATGCTCTTCATATGGAGTCATTGATTATCAGGTAAGAAACATGGAGATCCATTTCCCAAATGATGTCTTTTATAATTTTTGTCAGTTTCTAATCTGTAGATCTGTTTCTCCACCTGCACCTTTTTGTCAAAGTTACGTTTAATCGGAGAGAACCAGCCTGGACGAAAGAAGAAATTTTATAATAACATTTTTTTGCTTTGTATATTGGCGTGTGCATTTTGGAAGAGAATACTGTTGGTGGGTGTGGATGTGAAATTTGGCTGAAATTATCTGTTCAAAGATTTGCAAACATTTGGGCTACATACTTTTTACAAGTGGTATCTGTGCCTCAGAATAAAGAAATTTAAATGGCCTATCTCTTCATCCAGTGATTAAACATAGTACTGTCTTAAACATTAAAGTGTAACACTGATCTCTATTCTGCTTCCTACCTTACAGTTGTTTCCTGAGGAGGCTCATTGTGATTGAGGCTCATGGTGGTCAAATTTAATTCACAAATGATAGTATGTCGCATTTTTCTTCTTTGCCACTGCCAAGTAGAGGAGAAGCCTTGTTTTTCCTCGGCTTTATTCCTCAAATTTCGAAAATTCAACTTGCATTCTAGGTTTCAGACGCTACTGAACTCTAGTTGCATGTCTATCGGAATTGTCTGTGTAATCAGCATTACTTGCTCAATTTTGATAAAATTTTCTGGGACTATGCATATTTTATCCTTGGTAGGTCCCCTATAAAGCCTTGGATGTCACATATAGCATCAGTACTGGGTAGATAAATGATTGTCACAATAATTTTCTGTGTTCCAGAGAGCGCATTCTTGCAAGAATGTACACAGTCGAAACAACTTCTCCTATAGTTTTCCGTGGCGTCCAATTAGCTCAAGATGGACAGTATGAAAGATGTATTCTCTTGTGGCTGCGCCGAATGTGGCTCTTGGTGTCTACCAATTCATGTCTTTCGAAAGATCTGTGTCGATTTGCTCAAGTATGTCATAATTTACTTTCTGCCATTGATTCAATTGAAGTTTCTGTGTTTTAGTTTTACTCCTTTTTCTTCTGTTTTATAATTTACTGTAGAATATAGGGAATCCACTAAGATTCACCATAAATTTCAATGAGTCTCTATGAAATTTCGCAATATTTTAATATTCTAAATACAAAACCTCTGGCTGTGCGTGTTTTTTAAAATACCTTGTTCGACATTTCAATCCTACTGATTGCATGAGTGCTTCCGGTAACATATTTCCATTCACATTATGAATGTGGAAGGAAAATCAATCAGAAATAGATCCATATTTATTATCTTTCTTTCTAGCTCTTCTCTCGGATGTCCAACCTTGGTTTCAAAATAGATATCAACTATGTAATCGAAGTTCTGGCCTGTGGATACCAGGATTTGGTAACCAAGAAGAATTCTGTAGCGAGCAAGGTTTGTTGTCTGCCAATGTATCACAGATAGTTTTTTTTTTTTTTTTTTTTTTTTTTTTTTTTTTTTTTTTTTTTTTTTACCAAAAGCTCCTCAGTGGGTGGTTTTCATTTTCCTGTGAAAACAAAATATCCTAGAAAATTATAATCTACAGAAGGGTTTAAATTGTGTCACCATGGTTAACTTTTTGTTTTCAATATTATTGTTTTCACATCTAGCCTGAGCCCCAGGATGAGAGTGTCATGGCAATCGTTGAACTTCTAGTCATCGCCTTATTGATTTCGGACCCGACCAAAGAAGAAAGTCGCTTTGAATTGAATAAAGTCGTTCATCAGATTTTGAAACTTGGAAAAGCCGTGAGTTGAATGAAGTACCCATGCTCTATTCAATTTTTTTAATACGTTTATAATTTAGCAGGCATTATAGCAGGTTTATAATATGCAACTCAATTAATCAGTACTATTGTTGTGTTCAACCACACTTCGAGCTTTTATATTGTTATCAAACAAAAAATAGTTGGCTCAACTTCCCTTTAATGTTAGGAGATAGTAGTTCAGCTAACTAGGTTGAAATTCATGTAGAATGTATCAATGAAACACTAGATTTTGCAACTATTCCTTCTTCAGCCGCCTTTGGTTTGGTTTAATGATCTTCTAACTGGTTATATTTTTAATTATATTTTTTTAATTGCTTAGTTGTGCTTTTAAGGGGTAATTCAAAACTGGCCTCTACTTTTTGAAGATGTTAATTATTTGCTGAGTTCCCGTATGGTCATGATAGCTTAGCAATGTTACATTACTGATTTGGTACGGCTTGCTTTTTCATTAATCCCAACATGGCATTCCTCTTTTTTTTTTGCAGAGTTGTTTATCTGATGGGAAATCAATGTTGCACATCGCCTCTGACCCTCATATGGTGATGAATGATATACTGCTTTATGAGTTTGGCGTCAAGTGAGTATGATCATTATCTTTGTCCATGTAAATTGCTACTAGTTGAATAAAATTATTAACTTATCCTCGGGAAGAGCCTGTTTTGTTGAGAATAGGCACTGCCCATAGAATTTGCCTATTTTTACTCATTGCTACTCAAGTAGGGTAATAGATATGAACAACACAAGTGACAAGTTTTATGGTTTTCTAGGTTTCCATACGAACCTTTGGCTACTCTACTTATTGAGTGTGGAGCAAGTGTCAACGCAGTGGACGATATGAAAAACACACCACTTCACCTTGCTGTGTCTCAGTTTGTTCATCCTGGGTACTTTTATTTTTAATCTCTATCAAAAATCTTCGTACTTACCTCATATCATGCATAACAGCCTTTTCACGAAACAGTAACAAAATTTAATATTACTTGCATTTTGGTTTATGATTCAATAATAAACCATTGTAATCGCTCAAGAAAATTTTCTCTACCCCTCCCTTAAAGTTGATGTTGTGTGTATAGTTGTGTACAAAGCAAATGAAATATTTCTATCTGTTTCAGGGAATTTAACAACTCACTTCAATTGGTCACTAACCTTGTGAACGCTGGAGCTCACATTGATGCTGTGAACAAGGATGGAAAGGATCCATTTCAGATGGCAACATCAGGTACTGAGAAAATGCATTCGTTTGTTATGAACCATCAAACCTCGCCAACCTGTCCAGCTTTTTTTCTTTTCTTGCTTGTTAGTTTTCGGTTGTGTTTGTTGATTTGGTTATGGATGCATGTGCATCAATAACATAAAACCCATCTTTATTTGGTTGTGCAGTTAAGTATCTCTAGTGTACCACTTGTTGTTGACCGACCTGTGTGTGGTTCACAAATTAGGAGCGAGTTTGTTGTCCCAAAATTATTAATTGTTCAGTCAATATACATTTCATATTTTTTAAATTGGCTGCAAATTTACCTCAAGAAAATAGTCATCCTCTTTCAGTTTATTAGAAATTACTCGTTTCAATTATAAACCATCAGTCCAGAAGATTAACTTTATAAAACATTATTTTGTACCATTTCAGTGTACGTGTTGTTGATCTTGCAACCGATTGTCACACAAGTAAAACCATTGACGTGCCTTGCAGCACGGGCTGTGAACTTGGCCTCAATACCTTCGGAAGTCCGACTCGAACTGCCCTCTGCTGTTCTTGACCACCTAATCGTTCATAATCCAATCACTTAAAAGGTTTGTATTTTATTTGTTTTCACAATCGCTTTAGTTTAGGTGCCTATGAATTTAAATGCCATACTCGAAGCCTTTGACTGTTTGCACAACTTGGAATTGTCAAAGCTCTTGTCTCCTTGTTAGGTAATTCCCTTTACTTACATGTTTACGTAGTAAATGAAAGTATTGGAATGGTCTGAAAAGTCGAATTTACAAGGGAGGTGAATTGGAAAATTAGTGGTGTGCATAGGTCACATAGCACTTCCATGCTTAAGTTAGTAACAGGAATAACCAATTATAAAATCAAGAAACTAGTATAAAAGCCACAATGTTAGCACACAACAACTATTATTGAGAAATGCTGAAAATTATTGTAGAGTGGTTTATTATTTCTTTGCTTAAATAATGATTTAAGAAGACTATCACATTTGAGATAGTAATTATTCCAAACATTTGTGAACGTTCCCACCGAAAAACAGATTGGTAATTATGAGGGAAAACTCCGTATAGCAACTATTATCATTTTAATCATTTTTATTTTTGTTAACCTTCAAATTAAAGATAAATTTTTCGCCTAATGGTACAGCTGAAGAGAGTGTTTGACGAGCATTCCAACGAGTATCGAACGATTTTTATAGCTCCAAGAATGCAATATTTATTGTCTTCCATTTACTATGTAAACATGGGAGTAAAAAGTGCAAACGTATTAGGTCAGTCATTTTGCCTCCTCCTTGCTTTGCTTGTTACCTAGTACAAATGACGATTAACTGTTAAGTTTTTAAGTTGAAATACTTCAATGAATCAGTAACATGCATCTGTATCTTGAAGTTATAATTTGGCGGACAGGAGTGTTTGACTCAATTGACCAAAATTATCATTGGCAGAAATGCAGTTTGAATGACGAGTTTGATTATTAAAGTAATAATTCGATTGGCTATATAATTAGTTCAATATTTGCGCTATATTTTGCAGTTTGGAAGCCCATGGACAAGTTTTCTACATCCAGTGCCAAAGACGTCCTTAGATTGGCAACCTTAATAATATATTCCTCAATGATTGTGATCTAAATATTCTGATTTGCTTAGTCGTGTCTTAGTTTTTTAAAACCTAATGATATTGTCTCATATATTTTTAAAAACTTACCTTAGAGGCCGACCTATTGGTGCGCTATGTGAAATTGGGAATGTTCTGACAAACCATGAAATGGTTGTCATTTTACCATAGTTGTGTTGTAGTTATTACTCGTTTTAGACCTGTTGATTCTTGGGGTTTTGAGCCCTAAACCAGCAATATCCCTACTGTTGGTGTCCGCAGTCAGATGATTACTGATTCAATCGTTTCAAACTGTATATCGTCGGTGAAAAGACAACACATCGTATCAAATTTTTCGCTACTTTTCAGGAGAGCCAAAAAACTGTGGCAAAACGCCTATACATAACTTTTTAGTATTTTTTTTTTTTTTTTTGTTCTTCCATCAAAAGGCAACCTGGTTGGCTGGTATTTGGGTGTTTTTCGAAAAATATTGTCAATACATCTAAGATAGCATTGATACGATGTGTGAAGTTTTGAGTTCATACGATTGGTTGCAACAAATAATGTGACTAGATGCATAATGAGAAAAACTATCAATCAGAGTTTCTGTGCTGCTTTTTTCAGCAAAAAAACACCCCGAAAAATGAAGATTAAAATTAACATTATTTTTTCTTAAACTGTAAGTGTAATTATTTAATTCTGTTTTTCGACTATGTTTTCTAGAATGTAAGGAGTAGAAATAAAAATTTCCTGAATAGTTTTCATATTTATGGTCAAGCTTTTCAGGAAAGTTGAAAAAGTAGGAAACATTCTTCTTCTTATAAGTAAAAAAACATCATTAAACATTTAAAGTTTAACATAATAATAACTATTCGCCAATTCTTAGTACCTAGGAGGACGGTATCAAAAAAAATATTCTTTTGGAGGAATAACTGATGGAACATAATGATTCACTAGAAAGGTACAATATTGTGCGGATCATTTTCAATTTTTCAGTCTTCATTGCCATTAGTTTGTTCATCGGTCTCATTTTTTTCTCTTCATTATCATCTTCTTTGTGTTCTTGCCAGCTTCCTCTCTTATCTTCCTCAATATTATTGTTCTGTTTATGGTGTCAAGGCTCCTAAACTTTAGTTTTATGTCAAATTAAAATTCAACGTTTTGGTAACTATTCTGCAAAATTACCGAATTTCTTATTGCAAAATGCAATGGTTCGTTATTGTATAATTTGGTGAAATCCCACAGCCAATAATATGGCCTGAGGCTCTCCACCTTACAGAATGAGAATTATTCACCGATAGAATCTCTGTTTGATGAATTCTTCTTCGTTAGCCTCCTAGGATCTGTATGGCTTCAATTTTAAATTTATTTAAATGTTATGAACAGCCTTTGAAATTGTTAATTTTTTTCTTAAACTTTGGATAGCCAGGGTAAGGGATGTTGCTAGCTTGTGGGAAGAAAACACTGAGTAACTATGGATACTCCTGTTTGTGATTGATTTACTTTTCTACCTAGGATAAATATTTACGCTTTGTGTGTACATAAAAGTTCATATTAGAATGGGGCTTATTTTTGTTTAACACTAACCGTTCCCCACGGTTCTGTAAGCGATCTGAATACTGTTGATCACTCAAGGAAAAGATGAATTTTTCTAACGTGCCTAATGTTGTATTGTGCAATTGTGATGAGATCGGAGAGCCTAATGTTCTGGTGCGTAGCCTGTTGTTGTGCTATTGTGATGAAAACAAAGAGCAGTGGGCGGTGTGCAAGTGAGTAGTTTAGTGATACGAGAGACTTACTACGATGTAAAACATGCCTAAAAAACACACTTGGAGCTACATGTCTTACTAGGTCTGGAGAGAACTGCAAACTTCCTTGCTCTATTCATCCCAGTCCTGTGTGCCCCTTTAGGAACAGCCATCTACGTCTTCTCTTATTCAAATTTATTCGACTACAGTTCGCTTCACTTGTCATGAATTGTTTGCTGTTGCTCAACCAGCTCATTACATCTGAAGACGGCATATTTGGTGACCGCAAGCTTGCTGAAGAAAGACTGATTTATTACTAAACACTTATTTCTTCCCACAGAGCAGGATTGAAAGTTCCCAATCCACCAACAGGATACAGCAGTAAAAAAATAGCTTGTATTTCTGGGTCACAGTTGGTCCAGTTTATCACAATTTTAAAGATGACGCTGCTTGCAGTTTTTAGTTTTGCCTCGTGTGTCATTACAGTAAGAGAGAAAAAAAATTGCTCCTCTCTAGAAAGAAGGGAAACATTCTAGGGCATTTGGCTCCGGCACTCACTTTGAACCAAATGGTTGATGTAATCAAGTTTTTTTTTTTTTTTTTTTCAAGTGATGGCTTGAAAATAATATCACCCAATTGACTGCCTGACGATTTGGACATTTCACCCCTCAATTAAGTCCCTGTAAGTCTTCAAGGATCCTGAAATGATGTGCGTCGGACCTGCTGGGAAACAGCCGCACGGCCGCCCTGAGACGATTTCAGTTGCTCGAGCGCCGTTTGGGCTCCAATCCAACACTTCAAAGTCACTACGTCTCGTAGCCACGAGACGTAGCGCTCAGCGTTTAAGCTCGAGTTTCACGGCTTTGCAGAGTAGCGGTGGAGGCGGAAACGGATCCGTCCGATAAAAATAAAACAATGTTACGGACTCATGTGCCTTTCTTTATTGATTGGCGATCAAGAATCTGTAAGGCTGATTAATTAATTTCAACAAAAGTGGACTGTATTTCATAAATCGTAGCTCGCTACCATTAATTGCCACTCACCTTCGTGCTCTTGATAATTGGGCGCGGGACTCGGGATCGGGGAAATTGCCCATTTATATTCGGAAAACCAGCGAGGGGTCCTTTTTGCACTTCGCGTATGGGACGATGATTTATCCTCAGTCCTCTTGTTCGGTGGAAAAATGGCGGCTAGTCAGGGAAACCTCCTATCCTATCGCCTCTAAACAGTTATAATGTAACGCTCGATCGATCCACTATCATAATCGACCCTCAAATTGACAGATTCAAGTCAAGTGTAAATGTTCAATATTTTTGTGCAATTCAACCACTGGTTCAGTGTGTAAGTAAAGCTATTGTACTTGTTGAGGATTAATTATTAATTTATTATTACAGAATCGTTTTTGGATTGTTACATGTTTCGTTCCCTGTTGTTATATTTTTTCACTTATCCTCAAATCAAGAAAGAATGTTTGCTAACTAATAGCTGGGGAAGCTAATGTATTCGCTTAGTGATGTGCAGAGTCAATGAATTTTTAAAGGCTTATAAAGCATTTCTAATGTGATCTGGGTTGAAGTCTGGAAGTCTTCTGAAAATTCAATCGAAATCAGCTGATCGTGATAATCTCAGTAATTACTAAAACTCTAAAACATTGTTGAACTGTGTTCTAACCGTTACAGTTGATGAAACTGGTCAGTCGATGCACAATGGTTAAAGATAATATCAGTTTAAAAGAGGAATAGAAAAAAGATCTGTCGAAAACAATTTCGGGGCAAATCCATTTTTCTCATTCTAGATTAATTGGCAACAGCAATTCATTTTCAAAATACTATCATTCACCTCTGTGCTCTGTGCAAATCTGGTATCATGGTTGCTTTGGACCTGTATTGTGAATATTACCTACATACTGATTTTTGTCCACCAATATGTGTTATTCTATCATCAATATATAAGGCAAAAATCCTTGGCTGGTGGCGTCTGGGCAGCATTGGTAGCTAGAGGCCACAGATAGAGAAATATAAACTTGTTTTTCAACTGCAAAAAAAATCATCTGATTCAGTTTATGCCTCCAAGGCTTATAGTTCTTCTTCTAAATTGTGCTTCTTTTTTTTATGTGTATATATATATTTTTTTTTTGCCAAATCTCACTTAGGAGTATTTGTGCATTCTGGAAGGCTCGTGTTGAGATCTTGACTTTTCTGTGCATTATTTGTGCGCTGATATTGTTCATTCAACTATTGTTTCAATGTGTTTGTACCAATGTGAACTCAACAACTTGCCTTTTTGAATAGGTTATTTTTCTGAAAATCTAAGAACTGATGAATTATAACAAAAATCTACATCACAGTCATCTTTGATATGGGATCATAGGCGTTTGACTTGAGGATTGTTTGTATCATATTGTAAATAATTGCATCTATTTTCGTAGGTAGCATGATATTAAGGTGCTAATGTCAACGTGCGCTGTGATTTCTGTGCCATCTCTTGTCTTTGTTTTTTTTTTCTTCTTTTCTGAATTCATGGCATGTTATTTGATAGTTTGAAGATTTACGTTGCGTTAAAATGATTAATTGACCACGGTTTCATTTTTAGTAATTTTGACGTTTACCAGTATTTCAGTTTGTGAAAAAGGTTCTTGGTGAACATTGTTAAATTTTTGTGGATTTGTTATGATTAAATAAACATCTAATGCTCAATAGCATTTATATTGACTTCATTTTATTAACCCAGTGGTTCTTGATATTGTCGTTACAAAGAGCTGCCAGAGAACAAAATTAAGGTATTTTCCCACGCTATTGTCACCGCCCAGTTGTTGGAGAATATCAGTGTATGGCTTATCCCTCTTGAAGGAGCATGAAACAGCTTGTTTGTTTTGATTCACTGAGCTCATGAATCCGTAATGATGTTTTGCCCAAGAGATCCTTCAGCAGATCTCTTCACAGGGTTCGTTCCATTTCACCCCAGCTGTCTATTGTGTTATTGCTTTCTAAATTGCCGGCAGTCAAACTCACACCAAACTTAACGAGTAGATATCTACTCAATTCAATGATTCTTCTGCGCAGAAATATGTAGTTGTACCCTAGCATGGAACAGATAATCGGAGGCCGGCTTGTACCTGCGTCATTCAGCAGTCGGTATCACTCTATTCTCACACTCTAAAAACTCATTTGACTGCATTCATCATTGAAGAGAGTTACATGGCCGTTTTTCTTGTGTTATCAACTAATTCGGATCATGATAAGCCGTTCAAAACTTTTTGTAAGTATCAATTTCGGTAGGAAAAATAAGTTGAGAAATTGAACATGAAATTGAATTGTTTTGAAGTGATTTTTTCCTGCAAATCTAAAAGTGGCGATTGACTGCCTCAATTTATTTATTCTTTTTTTTTTTTTTTTAATAATTTATATCAAGATTTTACACGCTTTGGAACGTCCACGTTTTGTTATTTATAATACAAAATTTAATTTAATAAAGCGTAAAATATCAAACCCATAGCAAAATATCAAGTTCTTGATTAGCAAGAATACCCTCGGAACATTAACTTACAAATGGAGGGCGGTAGGCTTCATTCTGATACATTATTTGCAGCTTAGAGCACGATATGTTATTATGCTTCTACGAGTAACCATATTGTCTTCAGGACCGGGGTTAGGCAGGTACCGAAAAAATATAATTTTCAACGGTAGTTAAACTATATTTATTGAGATCAACCATGAACATTTAACTCTTTCATATTCAAAACCTATTTACACACATTTATTGCCCTCTTCGTTAGAAAACGATTCTAATAATGGCCAATTTAGTTTAAAATTATTTGACGTGTATAGTATTACAGCTTTTCGGTAAAAATGAAAGCGTATGGTAAACGTATACCACGGTTAACATTGGCTTGGACTCGGATGGTCAGATTTATCACACATATCCCCCACTTGAAAGTTTTATAGCTGTCTCGTAGCTGGGCAGATCCGGATCGAGCCCTTCCCTCGCCTGCTTATCCATTGCGATGACGTCATCGTAGTCCGGCGGCGGCCGCTCGGTCGTCTCCTGTTCTATGTGACTGCTACTGTGCTCGTAGCACTGAAAATCCAAACATAAAGAAAAAGTAAATTTACTGAATTCGAACAACGCGCATAATCTTCTCACACACATACCAAACCTATATACAATTTCGCAATTGGCGAAAACCGAAGATCTGCACATTTTTCCATGTTCTAAGGTAGGTGGGTTAGGTTGTTTTGGGTAACAATATGATATGTCTGATGTGCTTGGAATTTTTTTCAACTTTAAATTTGATATAATTTGTTTTTTATTTAAAATTATCCACTTGTTGAGATGGTTATCAAAATTGCACACAGGATGTCCCAGTCACTACTCACCCCTTTATTTTCTCGAAGAAACTATGGCCCAGAAATCCGGGCAGGGTTCATTTTTCATAATTTATGTTTATTGAGATAATAAAAAATTAATGGCGGAATTCCGCTACAGCTGAATGAATGCACATCCAGAAAATTATATTTTTCAACTCAGGAATAGCGTTGTATCGACGATTACCTGCTGATCGAGCGTGAATATATGAAGTGTGGCATCGCTTTCTGCCACTTGCATCCAAGAATGCTGCTGTTCATATTGAGCCTCAGTCTTCTGAAACCTCCAATGACAAAGATAGCAAATGCAGACCACCATTATGAGCATACAACTCATCATCGCCCTGCAATAAGAAGACGATGCTTTATATTTCCTCTTTTCTATATTATCTCTCCAACATTTTTTTGTAGTATATTATTATTTACTTCAATAATGAAAAATGTTTCGTGGTACAACTATTCACGGGAGGATTAAATGATATTGGGAAGAATGGAAGATATTGGTAATGGGGCGCGTATTGCTAATAACTAGAGTTGTTAAGACAAACCCTCACTTCGGTTGAATGAAGGATTTCTAGTGAACTCATGGGGCTTCTCAAGTAAAACTAGTATAAATTTTGCGCGTGGCTAATTCTCTGCTGCTTAGATGAAGTTGAGTTTGTGACTCTGCTTTATTCATCATACCCGTTGCTCTTCGTTCGCGTCGTTAATAAAAGTCAACTGTAAGTTTTTTTTCTTGAACTTTTTAAAAACTATAACTTATCCATTTTTGAGGTAAATAATACCTCTTATTTTATTTAATAAATATTGCTAGTCGTTTATGAAAACATAATCAAAGGAGTATCAGTGGTAATTGTCGTAAAGTCTATAAGATTGTTGACAGTAGTGTATTATTCCTTTGCTTCAATTATGATCTGAGAAAACGATTCACTTGTGATGGTATTTATTCCAATCATTTGAGAATGTTTCCTCCAAACTGACTGGTAACTATATTAGAAGACTCGTTATAATCCATAGCCCTAGCTGTGGACCCTGGCTCCACGTCACCCTGAGGATGCCCGAACGGGCGAAAGTGCTCGGCCAGCAAACAAAGAATCGTAGAATGAGTTGCTTGGGTTTTCTCCCCCTAACAGCCCCTGGACGTAAAAAAATGCGACGACAAGGAATAGAACGATAATTATAGAATCGTGAAAGCTGTGGTCTCCTTTATCCTCGGACTCTACATGTACCAATTTATTGTACTATATCTTCAGTCTGTCTGTTTCATGGTTTTTTTTCTTCGTGATTTGGTACATCTAGAGACTGATTTCATATCCTAGCGTGCGCGTTTCGAGTGAGGGTCGTTATATACTGGTTTCCATTCATAAAACAGTGGTGTGAATAGATCAGTACTTCCGTGTCTGACTCGGCACCAGGTACAGATAACCAATTACAAAATCAAGAAACTCGTACAAAGGCCGCAACGGTAGTTTGCAACAACACTTATTGAAAAACTAGCCAGGAGACCCAATAATAGAAAAACCCACCAATAGGTTGATAATACAAAAAAAAAAAAAAGACTGGATACCACGGATGTACGGTGTGTGACCCTAGTGATAAAGATCACTAGATCATTCACGCGCCATTACATTAAAATTCTCTAGCGTAAAAAATATTAATTTTCGTGGCTTGTAAAAATCGTAACAGCGAAAAAATGGCATAAGGCGGAAGTGCTGCGTGTGATCTGAACCATACAAAATAATTTTTTTGGACGTGGTCAAAGTTGGTCATAGTTATCGCTAAGTGACCCAAAAATTCGGTAACGCTCGAACAAAATAACTTAAAATGCGTTTACAAAAAATGTACTGTGAGCAACACCAATAATAAAAATTGAGTGACGTTCAGCTGACTTATAGAAAACTTTCAAATACCCCAGCGCGTACCTATATTCATTTTTGCCGTTCGTAAAAATTACAATATTGTCAACATGCGAACAGCGCGGAGGTACTGTATGTGACCCACGTGATAAAAATCAGGCTTCATCCGATCGCCGTCCCAAACATTTTAATACCTTAAACGTTTAAATGCAATGAGATTCTAGTCTGTAAAAATCAAATACAAAATTCGCACTAGTGAAATCGTGAAAAAAGCTCATAGCGTGGAGATACCGTGTGTGACCCGATCTACCAAAAATCCAGTGTAATCTGCTCGCCACAACAAACATTTTAAGACCTCAAACGTTCAGAATTATTGACTCTTATGGCCAGTAAAATCGACAGAAAAAACTTTAAACGCTTATATGTCGAATGCACTGTGTGTTATCCCAAATTCAATAGAAGCTCATTTTGATCATTCGCTAGGAAAACATTTCCTGAATATTTCATTGAGTTTCATTCATTTTCAGGGAGATATAGCGGTTTATGTCATTTTGTGACCACAGACAGAAGGACACGCAGGAAGTGATCTAGAAAGTCATTCTGAGTATGGTAGGTGGTATGAGAATAAATTTCTCCCAATAGGACCTCCGTTCTGAATTCGAGCTTTCAGACAATCACAATACTTCCATTTACTACGTGAGCATGGCCGTAAAACCGATCCAGGTGATGTGAGGAAATTTTCAAACCTGAAACTGAACCTGGCTCATTTGACGTCTGAATAATAGTCTATGTAGTGTTTTAATTCTCGACTCGCGTTCAAAAACAACGTCGGAGTTCATGATCATCACCAACCAAGGGTGTGAGCAATACGATGTGTTTTAGTGCCTGTTTTAATGTAGTCATTCATCCCGAGACCACGCTGCTATTATTTTCCAATGCGTATCTCAAAACCAAAACTGGGACTAATTCGTATATATTAAAAAAAAAAAAACCTAAGTTGACTATTGCAATTTTATTGATACACGAACAAGCTCATTAAAAACCATGTTTGGACATCGGATGACAGCTATCGCTTTCTCAACCAGCCTCCGCTGGAATATCTGGTCTGACCACCGAAAGTGAAGGCGGAATGTTGTTCTTTCACTTTTGAGAAATTTCTCGTGTAAAATGTTTTATTTTTAGACGATGCGCAAGGCGGTGGTATTGGGATTGCAGTTATACCAACAGTGTGATGAAATTTGCGAATCAGACATTATTTCGTACTTGGCGAAAACGGTTTAAAAGGATCATTTACTGTTAGAAAATTAGCAGCTATATTCCATTCATCAATTCTGGTTTTCGGTTGGAAAAAATCCATAACGACCGTTCGAGTTTTGAATTCTCCTGCATCTATCGCTCAGTGCTATTAGTGGTGATTTCAACCGTGACGAACATTCACGAATTTTCTGTTTCTTACCCTCCTAACAAGACGTTAACACCCGCGTGCGCCGGAGCGACGTTTACCATCGTCGTGTTAGCTCGTGTTCCGTTGATTAGTTTGGTCGTGTGAATGGCGAGAACGGCGTACGTTCTCGATGAGACGGCTATCAAAGTCACCATGACTCCAGTCCTCAATAGCGATCAACCCGAACTAGCGGCCATCTCAACCGCCTGTCCTCAATTATTCCTGTCTTCGAAAATTGTCACCGAAAACAGACCGACCATCACAATTTTACTCCGCTCCCTCGTCGAACGCTTCCTTCTGACTCGTTTGATATGGTATCAACAGGGGCCGCTACTATAGCAACGCTGAAAATCTATAATGCTGAATTTTCTACTAGTCACGAACGCTTGTGGGCGCATCGGTTCTGTGGCAACCTGTGGATCGAAGTACGTTGGCGAGCTGCGATCTATCACCGTTCGAAGTGTCAAGCAGGTGGACTAATTTCACAACTACCGTTTCTCAACCGATATTACCATCGATAAGCATCAACATAATGGCCGACTTCCGTCCCTAGAATATTCTATAGAGATAATTCCAATTTGGAAACTTCGGCACGTACAGAAGCAAATTTTCCAGACGATTGACATTTTGTTTTTGGAAATTAAAAGCGTATTTCTCATCGATTAATTGAAAAAAGTCACGGTAGTTCTTTATTCCAGAAATTACAATTTGTAAATGCATAGCGAGGATTTGGCAAGGTTTTACACTTGGTGAAAATTTCTCCGTCGTGATCGTACAGCCAAATTATTTTTTAACGACTTCAAAAGGTTTTTTTAAATTGAATCGATCTCGTGGCCCCAATTTCGGAGAAATGCCAGAAAACGCGATTGTCGATATTTTTTCAAGTTATTCAACATGTACGAGTAATTTATTTTTACATCGTGAAAAGTCACCGCAGTACAATACAGTATACTCCTTCCAGTCTACAATACTCCTATACAGTTGAGGAATGAATGGGTTTGGGAAAATATGGAGAATCTGATTACCATCTATTCATATAGATAGAGTAAGTTGATAAATTGATTACCACCTAAGTACTCGTTACCTACTCGTAACTTCTACCAGCGAAATCCAATTCAACTTCGCCCCTGAAGGGGCTCTACGGAATTATTATTATTATTTTATATAATAAAATAGGCCCCTTCGGGGGCGAAGTTGAATTCAGAGCCAGATTCTCCATAATTTCCCTAACCCATTCATTCCTCAACTGTATAGGAGTATTGTAGACTGGAAGGAGTATACTGTATTGTATTACGAGTAAGTAACGAGTGGTTACGTGGTAACATCGTAGGATCATCGGGAGCATACATACTTTGTGTTTATTATTTTATACATATTATTTTATATAAAATAATAAACACAAAGTATGTGCCTATGCTCCCGGTGATCCCCTAAACCGTTGATGCCATCGTCGTGAAACTTATGAAAATTATTGAGGACATCCCGGGGATGGTAAAATAGAAAATTTTAAAGAAAAATAGAAAAATAATAGAAAATAGAAAAAAATAATAGAAAAATATATAAAAATAATAGAAGATAGAAAAATAGAAAATGGAAAATTTCATTTTTTCTGCAATGAATTGGGATTGAGAAGCAGTTCTAAACTCGCTTTAACATTTTACCATTTTCCATATCCAAAGGGCGAAAGTTTTTGAACTTGCGTTTCGGTAAATAATTGCTCTTGACATCTGCTAATTGTCAGGGCTCAGAAAATGAGAAGATTCTCGAGCTAAATACCTGTTGGTTTTTTGACGCGTTGGCCACTATAAGCTCAGTTAATGACGGATTTTCCTGAATTCAAAAATCGATTCTTTGGACCAATCTCAATTCTTACTGGAGTCGAAAAGTCAGCTAATTTGTATAGAAATTCCCTTCAAGGGATCATGGTAATAGTTCATTTTAAAACGAAAAAATGTTACAAAAACATTAAATAGCTTTGTGCAACTGGGCTACGTACCATAAAGGGGTCCAGCGCACGATAGCGGCTGGTTTATATTTATTATTTATTTTCCCATTCGAATAAATAAACTACTCTTCAATGATAAAGCATGCGTCTAGTATAGTCGTGGTCCCTACAAGTTCTGCGGTTTCTAGATTCAACACTAGCCAAACCCTCTCCTTGACTAGCTCACAGAGGAGCCAACGCACACGCTTCCTCCTCAACTGATTCTCTAGCTGTTGTTCTTCCTCATACGTGAGACGCCTCCTCATCATCGCACACAGTGAGAAAAAGAGACGGCAAAACGAAGTAAAGCCACTATAGTAACTATAGTTGGAGAGGAAGGGGAGTCTCTGGCATCACCAGCGTCACCTTTGTTACACAATGCATAGCCTTTGCAGCCAGTACAGGTCATGGCCCTCATCCTCGTAGACAGCCAATTCGTAGAAAAGTTCCCATCCATGGCAACGATTAGAAATAAAAACGGAAGAAATAGACATAGAAGAATAGAGAAGAAGAAAGATAGAAATTAAGAAAATAGAATAGAAATGTGAAGAAATAGAAAATAATTGAATAGCAACCTAGGAAACGAATTTTTTGAGCCCAGATCTTTTAGCAAAAGCACTGTAACGCAAGTATTTTTTTTTTTACTGCGCCCACTGACTATTTATAACTGACTTAGTATGACGTCATTATGGAAAATCGGGGGTTATTTTCAAATGAATCCGAAATTTGCGAAGAAATTAGCACATGGGTATCAATATATCGACAGGTAGCAAAGTTCATTGCCAGTACTTATTGGTTCAGTATCATATCTTAATCTCAAACTACAAAATGGCTATTATTGATCCTAAGGTGACAAAAAAAGCATTAGCTTATATTTTAACGGCATCTTTTGCTCGAATTGGTTATTACTATATGGCCTATACTTAAGCAAAGACCGAACCCCAACAAAAGTAAAGAAACGTAAAACATCAAATTTTGAAGGGGTGTTTGAACATTTTTCTTCTTTGGCAATTACAATGGTTTATTATAATAATAAACCAAAAACAGGGGAAAAAATAATAAATAAACACCGCTGTAAAATTGTTTACTGAGTTTTTAATATTATATGGGGGACGGCTGCATTTCAGAAGGAGCGAATAAGAGTTTTTTGGAACCTATCTTATTCAATAATAAACGACTGTAATTGCAAGAAAAAAATTGACGTTTGATTTTTTACGTTTCAAGGCGTGTAGTATATCCAAATATCCAATAAAAACTTCCGTCCTCCGACGTAAATCGATATCTTAAATTAGTGTATTTTTATGGGGTTTAAGTGGAGGCTTGCAATTCTTCGAGGAATAGGAGTAGGTGACAAAACCTATGGCTAATTGGACGATGATTTTGGTTTTTTTGCTCCAACGCACGAAGTTTGAACAGTTGTATCGCATAATAAGCTATCGAAGGTTCTCCTGAACCCAGAGCTCACCTTTCGCTATATCTAGCCTTTGAATTCAGTCCTCAGGTAAGTGGGAGGCCACAGGAAGATGAGGTAAGGCTTCGAAGTAAAGGAGATAGGTGACCAGCAGGCCAGAGGAAGGTTACCGCGGCCTCACCTCACCTTCTTGCGAAGCATCAGCAGTTCTAGTCAGTTGACAGGAAGACTTGCAAACCTACCACATTATTTGACACTCGTGGTCAATCTGTCTCCAGTCAACCAAAAGCCTCGTTGTCGTCGCACACGACAGCGTACGTACGCGAATGCAACAGGTCGTGTGAATACAAGTTCTACCCATCGAAGCGTGCGCGATCACTTGTATCAAGTGGTAGTGACTTAACGGTTGACAGCTTGTCTAAATGCAATGTCGCGTAAACTAGTCAAATTTCTGATATTGTTCGACAACGCAGACCTTCTGTATTTTCCTGGGCAGTTCCTGACTGGGCGAGTCCTTGTCGAACTGAAAGATGACACATCAGCCTTAGGTGAGTAAATTGTTGATTGTATTAAAATGCTACCTTGCCAAGTAACGAATTTAGGATGATAACGCAGTGATAATAATTTCAAGGATAGTTTTACTCCGTATTGCCGATTCAATTGGCAAGCCTATACTTGATCGTACAGTTGTAGGTTTTGTTAATTTATTTTTTCAACTGCCCGTTCGCATTCATTAGTTTTTTTCTTTGTTCGTTTTTTATTTTTTATTTTTTTCAGCATCAGTAGATCGTAAATGAATCGTGCTGTATAGTGTTTTTTTTTCTTGGTCTAACAATGGCTAAATTTTTTAATTAAATCGCTACCTCAAGTTTAAGGTTATTTTTGGAGGTTTTTGAGGGGCTAAAATTTTTACTATCCCACTCTTTTCAGACAGAGGTGTATTTGGTATCAATTTTTATAGATTTTTGGACGCTTAATCGAATGAGAACAACGCGGGGTCGATAGCTTTAATAGTTCACGAGTTATCGTAGCTTTCGTGTAGAATTGGGGAGATTCTCAGAAATTTGGCATGGGTTGTAAGGGTATAGCTTGAGAATTTTTGGAGCTATAAAAATCGTTCTGTAATCGTTGGAATGGTCGTCAAACACTCTCTTCGGCTGTACCGTAGGCGAATAATTTAGCTTATAATTTGAAAAATAAAAATGATTAAAATTACCATAGTTGCTACGACGTTTTCCCTTATACGAGTAGTTACCAATCTGTTTTTTAGAGGGAACGTTTACAAATGTTACGACAAGTTATTTTCACAAATTGGTGGTTTTGTTAACTTATTATCGAAGCAAAGGAATAATAAATCACTGTACAATCATTTGCTGCGTTTTTACTAAATCACTTGGACTGAAGGCACAGAATCTCAACAAGATTCAAGAGGTGGTCACGAGATAAGGAACAGTAACATTGTTAGCGATGATGGCCTAAAGGCCGAAATCTATGCAACAGTATAACTAATTTAAATCAGAGGAATTCTTGATTACCTCTTAGTTTCCTATTCTTGTACTCTCGTGCATTCCGTGATATAATTTTAGTCGGCAGGAATACAGCAAGGAACAATTGGGACAAAAAATGTATTTGGAAAGAACCATGAAAAATCCATGTTTGATGTTTCAATTGATTATTGAAATTGTTCAAAAACTATGCTTTTGAAGCGATATAATCACAAACAAATCAAAGTGGAGCAGTTAAAGCACACGTTCAAGTATGTTTAATATTATCGTCGTCGTCAGAAGTTTAAATATTTTACAGGCTTCCAAAGCAGTTGAACTGTGACCATTTTTGCTCATCTCCCTTACAACAGCTTTGGAATAGTCAGTGAAATCGGGAAAAAATGGGGTGTACAGAACACAGCACTTCCATGTCTGGATTGACGGGTATAACCGATATAACCAATTCACTATTAAGTCTATTGATATTGAAAGATGATTCGTGAATAAAAAAATTTTTTTGCAGACTAAAAAACATGAACATTTGAAGGCTCTAATTTTAATTGTTAAAACCATATAGGTAGATCGGTTAAAAATATTTAAGCATAGGTAGGGGCCAAAAGTTTACAGTAGGGGGGGAGACTCCAACGATGAACTTAATTCGAATCGTCCTCAACTTGGCGTACCAACAAGAGAGTATTTTGTGTGATTTTAATTAGTCAGAAACAGAACTATATTTTTTGTTCTGTTCGTTGAATTTGAACTGACTGAACCGTATTTGAAAATTCAACTGGTTTTCGTGGATTTTGATATGGATGAGAAAAAATTGCGGTTTTTCAATTTTGTTCTCAGCTAGTTGCACAAAAACTCACGTTCGGAAAAAAATTAATCGTTTTAAATTTAGAAATGAAAAATGAAGAAAATTAAAGCATTTTTGTCCCTTAGTACCCACTTCTCGTTCCTTATTAACCCACCTTCCCCTAGTATGATCTATCTTTGAATTCACCAACAATCCGTATTTCACTTTTAGGACTTGTAATTCTTCGATTAACTACTAACGGAAGTAGAGACGATCGTAGTGTAGATTGTTGAGAATTTACCGCTAGATTCAAATACTATGTTGGTACCGCAACTTAAATGTTTGGTTGACCGTACTTATTTTGTCACGATTTTTCATTTTTCAGTCACGCGCTCTCTGTCCACCCACTTATGGTTCCTCTCGGTTGCAATTTCCTTCACGCCATGAAATTGTCGGTTTTTGCCATCTTTTTTTACTGTGGCTTTCACGGGATAACTGTAGGTCGTAGAAAAATGCTCCATAACCTTAACCATAACGATAGTTCACGAGCAATCGTAACTTTTTGGTTTATTATTAACAATAAACCATTGTAATCGCCCAAAAAAAAATCTCTTACCCACCCCTCTCAAAATTTGATGCATTACATTTCAAGGCATGTAGAATCCGATTATCCAATTTGAAAAAATCTGTCCGTCTGCCGTCAACAATTTTTCTGACGAAACTATAGAAAGCTAAATTCATTAAATTTTCACCAAAAAACAATCTTGGTCTGACAATGGCTCAATTCTTTAGCCAAATCGTTACCTCAATTTTAAGGGTATTTTTGAGGGGGAGCAAGGATGGCTCCGGTCGCTACCACAATTTCAGTTTTTCGTACAGGTGCCAGTCTAAAAACGCTGCAAATACTGTGGGGTGGTTTATTATTCCTTTGCTTCAACTATGGTTTAAGGTGGCCATCCACTCGTAATAGTTACTATCCCAAATATTTGTGAACGTTTCTATATTGGTAACTAAGAGGAAAAATTGCTCAGCAAACATTGCTGTATAAATTATGTTTATTTTTCTTCATCACTTTATTCAAAGTCTTTCGATTCATGTAACGTTACAGCTGAAGACAGTTTTTGACGAGCATTCCAGAGAGTATGGAATGATTTTATGACTCCACAAAGCCTCGAAACGGGTGCCTAATTTCTGGAAATCTCAAAATTCCACTCAAAAGTCCTAAAATATATGCAGTACATCAACCTGTTTGCTGGATATCCTGGTTTCAAGATCTTGCGCCGTTGCTATGGGTAAATAATTAACTTCCGAAATCATCCGAAACCTCTGAACAATTTTTTTTTCTTTTAGTTTCCATACCTAACGTCAAACTTCACCTGTTGCTTCTGATTATTTCTCAATGAATGGCCGGAGCATATGTGGAGTTCAGCGAAGATCTTTCGTAACATTCTGAGCAGGGTAGTTCGTGTGCGTGGGCCTTAGATATTTTTCTCGTGTGCCGTCCGATCCTCCTCGTTTTGATCATCCTACTCTTTTCTTCGAGTCGCATACAAAGATTTGGCCCCCATTGGATAGGAGTGGCATTGGCTACGGACTTCTGAACACATCTTATAAGTAGATGTGCGCTTCCTGCACTATAGTATAATCTAACAGACGTCCTTGCCAACGAATTGTGAGCCTATCTTTGCTAGGCGTCCCCTAACTGATGATCCCACGCCCGCTTTTGTTTTCTCATCGAATATCGAATTCTCAACAACTTGCAATCCTTCATTTGGAATCGTGCGACGTTATTGGGCGTTAACTATTCAACAGCAGAATCTCATCTAGTGATAGTTGAGGCATTCGCGTTCGATCAATGATTTCTTGATCACATCCGCCGCCTTCCTCATCTTGAAGAATAATTACGCCTTCACGGCCGGTCATGCAAATAAAACCATCGATCAACTTAACGTTTGCGTAAACGACGCAATTTATGTGCCAATGTTTTTATACTTAATTTTAGTCAAGCCCAATGACCTTGGGATTCGTTGTATTGTGGTCGGCTGTCCTGATTGTCGGTATAATGTAAACACGTCAACTCGAAAAGAAATTCCGACGTACTATTTTTTATTTGATTATGCGATAGATATTTATGAGAAAATATTGTAAATGGTTGTTCCAAGATTTTTTACGCAAAACCAGCACTTCATGTACTCTATATGGTCTTTATTTGACGTTTGTAAAGTTTGGTCAATTATATAAATATATTCAGTTTCCGAATTGCCAGCCAATAGTTCACATGCATTTTAGTATGTGTGTTACCATCGTGTATAATATGCAAGAAGTTGAATTGTATGATTCGTGCAGTAAGTTTTTGAAATACCGCTAATTTCTATTTAAAATCGTATTCCTAATCTTCCAGGATATTCCAGCATTGTAATTTCCAGCTTCAGTAAAAATTTATCCATTCAAATGGTCAAGTGTAACGTGAGAAATTAGTCGAATTGCTTATTTTTTTAATTCAGTTGTATACCTATTAATTTTAAACCATTTCAAACGTTATTCGCGAGCATTGATTAAATCATTACAGTAAAATGCTATTTAACATAGTTTCTTAAACATTTTTTTCATCTATTCAGGGCAATAGAGATAGAGAATATTGCATGTTTACATGATATACACATTATCAACTGTCATCCCGGCAAATATGAACGAAATCAAAATTATAGCATCTTCCAAGAAAATGCTTTCCTTGAAGTTCCGATTTGTCAATGCAATCAGTTAAGGACTCTTGAATTGGCCGAAGAAGCAGATAGAAATCTGAAATTCTCACCAAAGTCGTACTATACAACTATAATACCCAGTGTGATCACTTTTGTTATTCCCGTATTATTATTATTATATTATTTATTATTATTCCCGAAAAACTATATTTCAAAAAACTGCAAATTTTTATCGAAGGTTAACCATGCTCCGCCAATCGGGAGTTGAGTATATATTTCAGTTACTGTAAATAAACCGAGCTGTAAAGAACATTATACTTCTTCTCTTGTCGTCGTATTTTTTGATGTTCACGAGGTGTGAGGGGGAGAAAAACCAGGCGACTCATTATCCGATTCTTTATTGACTGGCCGAGCCCTTTCGCCCATATTTATGGCTGTGGACCCTATGGCTCAACGTCGCCCTGAGGATGCCCGAATGGGCATTAAAAAAAAAAAAAAAATAAGAAAAAAATAACAATAATAATAATAATAAAAAATAAATAAATAATAATATTAATATTATTCGAAGAATAAAAAATCGAGTTTTGATAGTTGATTCATTAAAGCGTCATCATGTCTTAAAGTGACGGAAGCCCGAAAATTGCGTTAAGACCGCTTTAGCCATTGTCTAAATAATGGCTATCGATCTAGTGCTGAAGGTTACGACAAAAACGAGGCAAAAAAATTATTCTACAGCGGTTTATAATTACTTGCTCCGCTTTTTATTTAAGAAGACTATCCGTTTTTATAGTAGCTACTAACATTTTTTAATGTTTCCACCGAACAAAAGATTGGTATTAATAAGGATAATAAACTCCTGAGCAACTATCGTAATTTAAATACTTTTCTTTTTCTTAATTATATATTATTATTTATTATTAGTAGTTAAATTATTCGCCGAACTATATTTTTATAGTTCGGCTAAAGAATTGAGCCATCGTTAGGCCAGGAATAATTTTTGGTGAAAATGTCCAATATGTAGCTATTATAGTTTTCTCAGAAAAATGTTGACGAAGGGCGGACAGAATTTTTAACAATGGTGTATTATTGAATAAAAACCTACATGACCATCTTCATTAAAACCAAAATTCAGCACCTTTTTTCACCATAAATAGCCTCAGGATCGTCGGTTTGGAGTGCCAAAACTGCGGGACTGGCTAGCCAAAATCTGATATGATTCCCTTTAATTTTGATTCGACTTTAATTTGATTAGTTACTTCAGTTTTATGAAATATTTTCATTTTCCAGGGCTTCATTTTCACGTCGTTGGCGAAGGCGTGGTTCGAATCCGGAGACATGGCCATGAAAAAGTTTACGATAAGGAAAACTACATCGATTTTCGAATGCGACTTCTCGGCGAACCAGGTTTATTGAAATCATTAGTGCAAAAATATTCTTTGTTCCATCGGGCACTCCCTTGAACAGTTTGCAGTTTAATTGTTCAATTTAAAAACTATTGTATCAAAAATATGGTTTGCCTGATCAATGTATTATGCATAGGTCAAGGAGCCGTCCTTCTCTCACCTGGAATTCATAGTTTTCCGTTCAAGCTGGGCCTTCCCCTAGGACTTCCTTCAACATTCCTTGGTAAACATGGCTGGGTGCAGTATTTCTGCAAGGCAGCCCTACGCGAGCCAAACGGTCTCACTCATAAAAACCAACAAGTTTTCATCGTTATGAACCCGATTGACCTCAACTTGGAACCTCCAATAATTGCCGTAAGTCAATGTTACTTTAAAAATAAAATTAAAAAAAAGGCTGCAAATGATAACACTGTGGTTTATTATTCCTTTGCTTCATTTATGATTTAAGAAGACGATCCATACGTTATAGGAACCAACTCAATCACTTGTGAACGTTTCCACTTGACAACATAGTAAATTATAGTTATAGTTATAATTAATTATTAGCTATAAGGGTAAACTCCTTGGCAAAAATCGTATTGTTATTTAGTTTTTTGGTTGTCGCATCATATTTTCTGCATTTGGGTTGTCGGGGAGAAACAATAGGCGACTTTTTCTCCGTAGACCAAACGGTTCTACAAAGCCTCAATAAGACCCGACTGGACGAAAATGTTCGGCGCCAAATAAAAGAAACTGAGGGCGAGTCACCTGGCGTAGTTCCCCATAGCTAATGTGTAGTAACTTTAAATATTTTTCCTTTCGTAATTATTCAATTTGAACTCACGTTAATCACATAACGATATGGCCGAAGTAAGTGTTTAAGCCTGCATTCCAACGAACGCAGAACGATTTTATAGCACTAAAAAGAGTAGAATGATACAAAATAATGTAAATCCTAAATTGCTTGACGTTACGATGTTAGACCATCAAGGTCATGACGCTTTGCGCATGATTGGAAAGGAGAGATTTAAAAAGAAGTGACAATAGGAGAGTGAAATTATATTTGCCCCAACAATAAATTGTTTTTTGCAATACAGAGGAAACCAGCTTCCCTTCAAAGATGGTAGTTTGGAGGAAATTAAACCACACGTTTTATCCTCAAACCAAAGACTGCCAGAATATACTTAAATTGTAAGCCAATATAGAATAGAATATGCCTGCAGTCGATCAAATTATATTATCCTATTTCTCTTTTCCAGCAACCTTTTCAATGTGAAATTGAACACCGGTTTGGGCTGAACTGTATGAAATCTGGTCCTGTCATTTGCCGAGTATCACTCGATAGAGGAGGTTACGTTCCAGGAGAAACTATAACCATCAACGCTACGCTTATCAATCACAGCAAGATTACCATCAAAGAAACGAAAGCAGCTTTGACTGAGGTGCCCACAACGCTAAAAACGTTCAGAAATTTTGACTCCTATTTAGGCTTAGAGTTCACTTTTCTTGTCACTAGCTAACTAAAGGTGATGAAACTGGCCCCTATTAAAAATAGGAATTACAGACTTTATAATTCTTATGTGGCTATTCAACTGGCATGTCCTCGAAATCTTATGTCTTAATATTAACTGAACATAACATTTTCAGACGATCCAGTACATGGCTCGAGGCAAAGTAATCCAGTCAGAAACTAGAGAACTCGTTTCACTGAGGCGTGGCAAAGTGAGAACACACGACACAGACGAATGGGTCAATGAACAGATCTACGTACCACCTCTACCACCGACCAATCTACGAGGGTGCCATTTAATTAAGATACAATACGATGTTTATGTGAGTGGTTCATCAAGAAATTGACTTTAGTATAGTATAAAAACTACCTGGTCAAGAACAGAGTGAGCCACAATCGGTAGGGAAGATACAGAGAAACTTTCTTTCTACAGTTGCATGTCAAATTGCACCTGACATTTTCATGATACTCGACAGTAAAGACACCTGACTATGAATAAGCCAAAGTGGTATTGGAACTAGCAGGAGGGCCGTTCACGGCTGGAAACATTTCGTCTCAAATTCTTTACCGTCGAAGGATGTACTGTAGCTTCCAAAGGAGGTGGCAAATCTGGTTTTAAGCAATCGTTGGATGGATAAAAAAGGAGCCCCAGCCCAGGCCTCGATGTGACTAAGTTTTCATACCATCAAATGTTGGAAACATTGTGGCACTGAAAGACCTGCTGGGCAGTGACACTGTATGAATGTTGGAATGGAAGCGAGACATTTAAGGAACCAAATCTGCACCCGGTCGAAGATAACGTTTTACTTGAGCTCTCTACGTAACTTTGGGAGAATATGGAACCATGGTCATCATGATGCATACTTAATTTGATGCAGTGGACCGTGTGCATCAGCCAATCGTTTGGGTTTGCCCAGTTGAACGTCCTTTTTGTGTGGGTAACCACCAAGGTGATTTGTTCGACCACTGACATGTTTGCCCAGTTGAACACCGTAAGATAGCAGAAGTTTGTTTATGGTGAACTTCCAACGCCAGCCATATTCTTAGGAATTCTTGGGTGGTGTTGTTCCGGCCATTGCTTGGAGGGTTCACCGGGCTGAGTGTCTTTAAGGTACGGATTATATGTGGCAGCTGGTACTGTTTCACCGAAAAAGGTTGAAGAATTCGCTTCCTCATGCCGGATGGTTTCTCTGGGTACTGAACGGTTCCGTAAGACCAGTGGTGTGCATACAATACAGTGGTGTGATCACTTATATAATACTTCCATGTTTGAGTCGGAACAGGTATAACCAATTATGAAATCATAAAACTTGGGTTAATAATGAAGAAGGGCAGTATGTGAGCCCAACGGTACAAGCCAAGTTTTGTAAAATAAAATCATTTTTATAGCAAGGACACCCAAAAAAGTATAACCAGCCCTGAAGATGGAATCGAGTGTCATTCACTCACCACTAAAAACATTTAAAAACGTCAACGGTTCAAATATATTGATTTCGCAGCCAGCTGAAGATACCCAAGGAAAAGTTCATAACATGTGCATACCGTGTGTGAGCCAAAAATCAGATTCAAACGCCCTTTGCTTGCCATAAAGAACGTGGGTTATCTTATTGACTCAAAAAAAAAAAAAAAAAAAAAAAAAAAAAAAACAATAACGTTGTCTTAACTGGAAGAACATTTTCTGAAAATATTGGATCCAATTCGAATGATTTTTCAGGGAGATATTACGATAATTTTCACCTTTTGACTGTAAACATAGAGTTGGACTGACGGACTCAAGGACAGATGAACACATACAAAAAAAAAAAAAAAAAAAAAAAAAAAAATGGACGTACAAACACTTGTTCAAAAAGTGAGCAGAGCCCTCTAGGGCAGGCGCGTGAACCGTTCTAGTAAAGCAGACAGAGGATTTCATTCAAATATCACTAGTTACTCAGGCAGTTTCCTCTTATTTAACGATATATGAAATTTTGTTATTGATTACATCTGTTACACCAGGTATACCTGAGTGTACCACCGGCGCAGTAGCTATACAGTGCGCATGTTTTACTTTTTTCGACGCAGTTGCATATCGCTAATTTTTATTGTTGAATTTGCATGTTTTCACAGTTCATCATACAACCGTCTAATCTTGAAAAGGAAGTGAAGTTGCAGCTACCCATCATGATGGCGACCTATCCGTTCAGAGGAAGCGAAGGCACGTTGAGACGCAAACAGGGAACTCACTATCCATCCTCGCTACCAATTTTTCGGCCATGGCTGGAAGAAAAAGCTGTGAATTAGCATGACATACAATTGAGTCCCCCATTAAGGATAAATAATGTTGGGACTAAATAAATTTTTTAAAATAATTAATATATGTTTCCCTAGTGATCGAATTAGATTTTTTTAAATCATCATAAAAGCTGGTCGACGCTTTGTTTGATAGAGATTAGCACTCAAAAATAATTTAATAGCCGTTGTTTTTTAAAAGGTTTGCCGTCAAATCAATCAAAGCTCTGAGTACCCTCCAAAAATCTGTTTACCATACGCACATTAAAATACTATCGTTATTACTATAAATCATTCAATTATTGAGGGTGCTACCATAGTGATTTTTGGTCTAGTTATGATGATTGGAGTACCAGTGGGCGCAAGAAGTCCAAGTTGGGCGATATAGTAGTTTGGATGTCCTCAAATCCATAGATGTCTCAAACTTGAATTTTTCCACATTATATCATAAAACAGTTACGTGTGGGAATTTTCTAATCTAGGTGGTCACGTAAGCAATGATACAAAGCGTATGACCTGTGACTGAGACAAATCGTCAGCCATTCAATTTTTGTCATTCTTATTAATTTATCTATCTAAAAATACCTAACAATTTATGTGGGTACCTGTTATAAACCAAAAAGACTGAGGAAGCGCGGGTGAATAACTGGTAGCCATCAATGCTAGAACTGAACTGATTTACTTATTGATTGAAAACGATTACATAATATCAACAATCGATTCCAGATCAATCGATAAAATAATTTCTTTCCGATAGTACATACCATCTCCCCTTTTTCTGAAATTGGTACATATATCAAATTAAATGAAAATGAAAATTACACATGGTTCGTGAAACCTAAATTCGCTAAATGTTGCAACGAAACCCCATCACAATACAATTACATTTCAAGATTCGGTATTGCTGGCTTTTCCATAATTAAGCCTGTCCGGAAATTTGATCTCCCGTCTCGGCCTATCTCGAGCGATACTATAATCCGGCTTTGGAGGACTATCCACTTTCAGGCTATACCTGGAGGGTGGTCTAGTCATCGACAACCTAGGAGACGATACCTTTTTCTCGGAAACTTGCGCCGATATTTCAGGTGCCTCATCGCTTGTCGAAGGGCCTGACGGGACTGACAAAACTCCGGGGGGAAATGACAAAACTTTGGAAGTGACATCATCATTTTGGAAAAATTTCCCAGACGGAATAATTTGGTCGATGTGTCGTTTTACAATACGACCATCTTCCACCTCGCACAAATACACATGTTTCCCCATCAGTTCAATGACTTTTGCACGGACCCAACCTCGTTTATTTGGACTTTTAAATTCCCGCACATACACAAAGTCGTCAATATTGAAGATTTTATTTTTACTGTAAGAACTCACTCGCCTGTTTTGAATTTTTACCACTGAATGGGTACTTTTTCTCAAGGTATCAAAACGAATGCGGATTTTTCTTTTGAACATTAGCTCCGATGGGGAAAATGTAGTAGTTGAATGAGGGGTATTACGATAAATGTACAAAAATTTTTGAAGATTACAATCAATATTTTCTGTCTTTGAATCCTTAAGCATTTTAGTAACACTGTACTTAAACGTTTTTACAAAAATCTCGGCTTCTCCATTACTAGCCGGGTGACCCACAGGTGTAGTTAAATGTTTAATGTCATTAAACAAACAAAAATTTGAAAATTCCTCTGAAGTAAACGGAGTGCCATTATCCGTGACAATTGTTTTCGGTAGACCAAATCTTGCAAAAACCTCACGCAATTTTGCGAGCGTATTCGAAGTGTCGGCTTTTGATACTTCAAATACCTCCGGCCATTTTGTATGTGCGTCTACTAAAATCAAAAACATTTTCTTGTTGAAAACTGGTCCGGCATAGTCTAAATGAAGCCTTTCAAACGGAGTTCTAGTTTCTGGCCAACTATTAATCAAAACTTTAGGAGGTTCAGTTCGACTCTCCTGACAAATTGAACAATTTCTACTCAATTCAGCAATGGCATCATCCATTTTAGGCCACCAAAAATATGATCGAGCCATGGCCTTCATTTTTGAAATGCCCATGTGAGAGCCATGCAGCTCTTTCAAAATTTGATGCCTGAATTTTGGCGGAATAATAACACGGTGGCCCCAAAGAAGTATCCCTTCTTCTGAGGACAACTCCGCCATTCGAGAAGCATATGGCTTCACGGTTTCGTCAACTATGTCCGGCCAGCCACGCATTACATACGATAAAACAAGGCTTAAAGTTTTGTCTCTAGCTGTTTCTACCCGGATTTGTCTATAGCTGACTGGAATATATTCCTCTACGAATTTTAGTTCATTCGACTCTATAAATTCCGTGTCGGACGAATTGGATTTTAGAGGCAATCTAGATAAAACATCAGCCCTATTCGCGCTCCCTTTTATATATTGCATAGAGTAATCAAACCCGGATAAAAATGTAGCCCACCGCTGAAGCCTTCCGGCGGCCATTTGTGGAATTCCTTGTTTTTCTCCCAATAACCCGATCAACGGTTTATGGTCGGTTCGAATAACAAATGGTCGCCCCATCAAATATTCGTAAAACTTTTTACACCCAAAATTAATGGCAAGCGCCTCTTTATGCAAAACGGCATATTTGCGTTCGGCCACATTTAATACTCGCGATGCAAAACAAATAGGTTTTTCGGAACCATCACTTAATTGGTGCATCAAAACGGCTCCCACACCTTCATCTGATGCATCGCATTCCAAAATAAGTGCTAATTTAGGGTTGAAATGGACGAGTGACTGCTCTGAAGAAATTAGTTCCTTAGCTTGGGCAAATGCTGCTTCACAATTTTTGTCCCAAATAAATTTTTCACCCTTCTTTAATAATTTATACAGCGGCGAAAGCACCGTTGCCAACTGCGGAATGAACCGTCCATGGTAATTCACCATGCCTACAAAAGCGCGTACTTCCGTTACCGATTTAGGAGAAGGAGCCAATTTAATAGCCGCGATTTTACTCGGATCCTTGCGAAGGCCGTCACAATCAATAATATGACCTAGGTATGCAATTTGAGATTGAGCAAATGCACATTTCTTTTGATTTAACCTGAATCCTGCTTCTCTCAAACGATCGAGTACTCGTCTCAAATTTGCATTGTGCTCAGAAAACGTTTTACCCGTGACGATAATATCATCTAATAAATTAGCAGTACCTGTACACCCTTGCAATGTCTTTTCAACTTCTCTTTGAAAAATCTTACAGGCCGGTTTTGTACCGTACGGCAAACGGAGAACTTGATAAATTCCCTTCGAAGTACTCCAAGCCAAAAGTTTTGCTGTACTTTCGTCTACGCGAAGCTGATTGTACGCACATGAAAAGTCAAGCTTGGTGAAAAAATTACCCCCTTGCAACTTCGCAAAAATTTCTTCAATTCGAGGCATCGGATATTCGATATCCTCTAAAAATTCATTAAGTGTGACCTTGTAGTCAGCGCATACTCTGATAGCGCCGTTTGGTTTTAGCACTGGTACTAAAGGTGTTCCCCACTCAGAAAAATCAATTTTCGAAATTACACCTAACTTTTCCAAATTTTCGAGCTCTGCGTTTACGCTGTCCTTGAAAGCGTAAGGCACAGGTCGTGGTTTAAAAAATCGTGGTTTAGCTTCGGGTTTTAGATTCAAACTAACTTCGCCAAATTTATAGCACCCCAGCTCCTCTTTGAATAAATCGCTATATTCCCGCACAATCTCTTTCTCTAATTTAGTAATATTTGGTATCGATAAATTATGAACCGTGTCAATACCAGGAAAAAATGACAAAATACCAAATTTAGAAATTAAATCTCGACCTATAAGCGGCCGTAAACCATTTGGCACGACTAATAAGTCGCACAAAAATTTTGAATTTTTCAATTCAATAAAAACAGAAATTTTCCCTAGCGGTTTTATACAACTTCCATCATAGGATCTCAATTTCGTGGCCGTAGATTGTAATTCTACGTTTTTAAAATATTTTAAATAAAAACTATCTGGAATAACAGACAGGACTGAACCCGTGTCTAATTCGAACATTATTGAAACATTATTAACTTTCGCCTTGAAAGTAAATGGCTCGCACGAAGTGCGCAATATATCAAAATCTAAATTAAATAGACCAATTTGATCAAAGTTCAACGAATCAACGTTACCAATTTCTGAATCGCTCGACTGGTTATCGTCCGATAAAAATTTAGCTTCCTTATTTTTGCAAGCAGTAGCTAAATGTCCCAAAACATTACAGGTCTTGCAGCGATACTTTTTGTACTTACAGTACCGAAAATCATGGTCAGCTTTATTGCAGGCAAAACACAGTTTTTGAGAAGATCCCTTTGCTGTAACACCCGAATTCCTGGACCTTTCCATTGGACGCGTACTTGAGATAGGTTGAGACCGTCTCCTTAGGTCAGCGTTCGTTGTCGAATTCACCGCTGTCCGCGAATTTGAGTAGGTCAATCGGTTTGCACGGCGATTTGTCTTCGAAAGCGAATTTATCGGCTGCGTTGACAATGAACGTTGTTCAAACATAACCGACTCTTTCTTTATTGCGAGAGTTACTAGAGCTTGAACATCACTTGTCGTCTCTTCTTCACACAGTCGATCCAAAATAGCGCCTTTTTGTAGACCAGTTACAAACTGCATTTTCAGAAACTCGTTCAACTGATTGTTAAAATCGCAATCCATCGCGATTTTTTTCAAACGTACAAACCAATTCGAAATCGATTCATTCTGACCCTGAACTAGTCCAGCAAACTCGATTCGATTTCTCCAAACTGATCTCACCGGCGCAAACTGCTTACTCAGGATAGAACAAAGCTGAACGTACGTCTTTGTCGAAGGTTTATCGGGATGACAAAGTTCTCGTAGCACCTCGTACACGCTTGGACTGAGCGCTGTGACTAGTAGAGAAACTTTGCGATCGCCTCCGAGAAAATTTCCTTGAAAATATTCATCGAGCCTTTCGATAAATGACGACCAATTATCGCCGATGTCAAATCTCGGGAGATCTCCAACTGCCGGTCCTCTTGATAATAAATCGGCTAGCAGCTTTGAAACGTCAGCCAGCTTGGCCGATGATGCCGACTCGGTCATTTCTACGTTGGGCTTAGGCGGCATGCAAACGTTCGCACTTTAAACGGCCGAAAAAGTGTCCAAATAGCAGCGCGCACCACAAATTAATAACTGATCGATAAAATAAACAGTTCCCGCCGTGGGAAAAACGAAAAAAAAAATCAAATTATCCTCGTCGCCAATTGTTATAAACCAAAAAGACTGAGGAAGCGCGGGTGAATAACTGGTAGCCATCAATGCTAGAACTGAACTGATTTACTTATTGATTGAAAACGATTACATAATATCAACAATCGATTCCAGATCAATCGATAAAATAATTTCTTTCCGATAGTACATACCAGTACCTAATTATTATCTTCTAATACGCATTCAGACAATCGGTCTGCAGATTTAGGTGAAACTTATATTGCAGTCGTTGGAATAAATTAGACGCTGCGTGAATCCGTTCTTTATAAAGGATCTGTGATTGATTTTGAAGGCAATTCAAATCTGCGTAATTGATTAATATAAATGTTTCAACTACTTACCGTATCCTATTATTTCCAACACTGTCCTTTTCATTGTTACACGTACTCACTAGCCGTGGAAATCATGTACATGATACGATGAGATACTATGAGATGTATGAGATACAATCACAATCAAACTACGTATTTTGATACACTGCGGTAAGAATCCTTCCTGTAAGTTTCTATGCGCACACTCACGTAGTTGGCTCGAGATGGTTATATAGCTTTTCCAAGTCTAATTCAGAATTTTCCAAGTCTAATTCAGAATTTTCCAAGTCTAATTCAGAATTTTCCAAACCTATTTCAGAATTTTCCAAACCTATTTCAGAATTTTCCATTTCAATTTCAGAATTTTCCAAACCTATTTCAGAATTTTCCAAACCTATTTCAGAATTTTCCATTTCAATTTCAGAATTCGTCATTTCATAGTCAAAATTTGATGAACCTTTGCGTGGTGATCGCCCTCTTCATTAATTTGAATCGTGAGACAACCATAAAAAAAAAATATGCCCTATGCCCTCTCTCATCTTTACTGTGAAATTAATTAAATGGATTTCTTTGTTCTAACTTTTCAATTCTGTACCTACAGTGGAACACGCTGGAAGTCCTTTTTTTACTTTTACGGTTTGTTTTTTACTTTATGCCTGCTGTGGAGTTTGTTGGACGATTGTTCCATTTCTATAGAATTATGGAATTACAATACTCTTAGTTTGTGAAATTTTTGTGCAGCCCACTTTTTCTTCATCCCGGTTTCCTACTCATCCGATCGATGATGGTTCAAAACAACTTCATCAGTCTTCAAAACATGACTGCTGCTCATATGGCTTTGACATAAATGAATTCTGAAATTGAAATGGAAAATTCTGAAATAGGTTTGGAAAAATTCCTGAAATAGGTTTGGAAAATTCTGAAATAGGTTTGGAAAATTCTGAAATAGGTTTGGAAAATTCTGAAATAGGTTTGGAAAATTCTGAAATAGGTTTGGAAAATTCTGAATTAGACTTGGAAAATTCTGAATTAGACTTGGAAAAGCTATATATCTCTGAGTAAAAAAAGAATTTTTTCATGTTTTTACATGTAGCGATGTAGCCCCAAACATGACTCGACAATGTCTGAAAATGATCAGGTTTTCTTTCACGTCTATCCATAAGAACCGAAAGAAGTCTCGTTCTGCTTCGGAAAATATTGATCTGAAGAAATGCCTTTCAAATATCGGAAATTACTCCAATTACCCAACGCTTTATGCCCTTTTCAAGACGTTCGATTTAGTGATGGGGTTACCCTTTTCTTTAGCGTAAGCATCGAAAAACAGCACAATTATTGGTAGTGCTGTTTTCTTTGAAATTTCGTCGGGGTCGTAATTAATTACCAGTATTAAGATGATCTAGGTAAAGGCGCTACGATTCCCTCTTTCGGCCAGTCAGCAAAAACTTCCGGAATACAATTTTATTGAGCTGCTCAGTTTCAGTTCTAAATCGTGTGGTTTCGAAGTCGTTGAGCTAAGTAAAGTAAAAGTTGAACAAAGTAGGAATTGAATAGAAGTTGAATAATATGTGACCGTAGTAACAGTTTTTGAGTTATCGCACTTTTACCGAAATTTTCGCGTTTTGAAATTCCTTCAAATCGAGCACGTACATGTACATCTTCACATGAATATTAATATAATCAATTTTCACGCTGAATATTTTTTCCCTCGGACCAGATACTCGTGTTTTTTACACGTTTTGATTTCGATTTGGATAGAATTGGGACTGAGCGAAAATTAGACTCGGTTTATAAATTATCATCAGTGAACTCCCTTGATAGATACGGAATAAGTTCAACTCAAGTAAGTACGCTAATTCGGTTCATCGTTGGAGTGGTTGCTTCACCTCTCTCTGATAATTTATTATAGTATGTAGATGTCTCATCGAACTTGAGTACGTAGGCAATCTATGAGCTAAGCTCGATGATCAGGAGTATTTTTAGTATCTCTTTGATAAATTTACTACCGATCCGAAAATTGTGGTCTACACGCACAAATTTTTTCTACTTAAAATTTACCTCTCTAGCATACGGGAGTGAGAAACATAGCTCATGAAATGTTTCACGGAATGCGTTTAGTCTCACAGTGAAAGCGCCGAGGGATTATGGGAGATGAGCTTGATATAATGAAACTTTTGACGTTGGTTCGAAAAGCAAATGGAGGGGGGAGGGCCCAGCCGACACGACAGACAGACAACACGAGGAAGACCGGTCGTCCTTCGGCGGCTGGCTCGGCGAGTTGCGGTGGTTGCCTCTCTTCAGCTCGATTCTGCTTTGCTCCCCAGCCCTGACTCACTTCGCCATTTCTAATGTCCATATTTAGCGCTCCACGTCGCCCTGCGAGGATGCCCGAATGGCGAAAGTGCTCGGCTGTGGACCCTACGGCTCCACGTCGCCCTGCGAGGATGCCTGACCTAATACCTAACACACAGTATTTCAGAGTTACAAAAGTTAAGACTTTATTCCAGGTTGTTTATTGTGATTTTTACCAGCCATAAAAGTAAAATATTTTCGACAAATCAACGCCTTGAAATATTCTTCATGGCAAGCAGGTTGCCAGAAATTCTGGCCCAGAATATTACCGTTTAATATCATGTCATGAACTTTTGTTGTGCTATCTTCTACTGGCTTCAAAAATCAAAATATTTTTAACACTGGAGGTTTTTGAATGTTTGTAACGATGAGTAAATGACACTTACTTAATGACACATTTTTAGGTGTCGTTGCTATAAAAATGATCCCATTTTAAAAAACTTGGCTTTTATTGTAAGGCTCACCATACTGCGGAAGCATTGTCAACCCAACTCGTGCGTTTTTCTATTTTTTGGGTCTCCTGGCTCGTTTTTCCAGAACAGCTGTAGTAAATTAACGTTTCGGCCTTCCCACGATTTTCTTGATTTTAAAATTGGCTATAACTGTTACTGACTCAAACATGGAAGTACTGTGTGATCTATGCACAACACTGGTTTTTTTTTTAACTTCATCAGTGAAGAACGTTGGAAATGAAAAAATAGTGTTTCGAAAATAAAATATCCGAATCTTAACGATTAAGTATTTTAAAAGTCAATTTTTAAATTATTTGAATTCTATCAGATTATTTTTGTATCATTTAATTCTAAGTATGGTTATAGATAAAAAAATTTTATCGAGAAAAAAATGATAACTATTAGTAAGTAATGAAATTCCGCTACAAAGGTTAGTGAAAAGCTATCTAACTAGTGTTTGTCTTTATACCAGTGACGTCATCTGGTGCGGGTTAGTATCGGATCGAGCCCATCTGTGTTCTAGTCACCTTGGGTTAAACAAGTCAACTATAGTCCAGGCCCGGATTACTCATAAGGCCAACCTAGGCCATGGCCTAGGGCGTAAGCTTGCGGGGGGGGGGGGGCAGGGGCAAGGGATGGCAAAAAAAATGTTTTATTATTTTTATTTTCCTAGACGAGCGTCAGTGGCGAGCGTCTGGCGCTGCCTGAAAGATAAGTGAAGTGTAGGTGGGGGTGCCCGAACGAAGTGAGCGAAATCCTATCCCTCGAGTGCAGTAGGGATAAAAAAAGTGATTATGTTCGTGTGTGAGAATGTAAGCGATGGTTCATTTTGTTCATTGCTAAGCGTCTTCGCCTGTAGTGCAAAAGTTCCTAGTTCGTTCCCAGCCATGGTTAGTTAATTTTTAACAACTCAATGTTTTTGTTTTTTTATAATATTTTATTATAATTTATAAAATTATTACTCAGAGGCGAGAAAGAGCTATCAAAATCCTACAATTTGGTTATTTAATTATATTTTTATGTTATGTCCCCGCGAAGCTATTAACGTTTGAAGAAAGGTCAAAACACGTTTTTTGACATAAAGTGGAATATATCTCGAGAGCTATCACATACGCTAGCCATTTTCTTATTTTTAATCGATTCTACGTTAAATTTCCTTCATTTTCTTCCGCAGCACCTAATCGTTCCCATTTCGGGATCGTGACGAAAAAAAATCCCTAAGTTGAAACTTCAAAAGTATGAAAATCGAAAAAAATTCGAAAAATATTAATAATCGTTCGATTTTGTTTGTTTTCGCTTTAAATTCGAATTCTACGTTAATTTCCTGTAGGAATCATTAATGAATCAAATTTTAACAGTACTGTAAGTATTTGCAACGGAATTTCAAAGTTGAAAAACGTAGGAGAGGCATAATATTAAACTGGGAAAAACTGATAGTTGTCGTTGAAATTTCCGCCGTTTTGAACGGCATATTCGGATTCAGCGTTAAATTTCCTATAAGAATAGCTTTCAAAATCGCTTTAAAACGAAAAATTTAATTTTTCACTATTACCCAATGCCAGCGGAGCTCGGAATTTCGGCCGGCGAAAAAGTCGATTTACGGAAAATAATTTCTCTGGCTCTGTTTAAAATTTTTTCACCAAATTTTTTGCTATGTACGTATGTAAGGCGTTCAAATGAAGACTCCTGCATAATAAAACAATTGATTCGCATTTATTTTGACCCCGAAAATCACGGTTAAAGTCCAATCTTGAGCTTTCAAAAACCGATTTTTTTGGACCACTTGCAGATTTTTCCGAGAAATAAAAAAAAATCACAAAAATACATCTTGGTAAGACACAACTTTCCTGAAAATATCAGATTTTTACCTTTATTGAGTGACGAGTAAAAATTCGTTAAATGGTCGGTTGAAAAAAATCGCAGGGGTACCCCTGGATGTTTTACGAAAAATTTTTTGAAATGGATTTCGCTCAAATTCAGCATAATGATAGTTGATGATGTGTACATCAATAATATATGGTTCATTCTTTGTTTCTTTCGCACTAAATAGATGAAAATAACGTTTAAAGTTGAAATAAGTGATTTTTTCGTGTTTAGTCCACTATTATTGTAGAATAACGCAAAAACGGTTGAAAAATGGATAGGTACATTACATTAGGAAAATGTGGACAGTTAAATTACCTATCTTTTGGTATAGTCAAACATCTGAATTGACGACGTTTTGTTTGAGTTATCCACTGTGCAAGTTACAAATCTTGGAAAACCTGAAGTTGTTACATCTAATTCTGCTACAACTTTGCTCCAGTTGAAAAACCCCATACTTTATGAGACTAAGTACATTCAATCACCACCTTTGTAATACCTTACGGTTATACAATAAACGATATTTCATTTCATTTCACATTCAAACACCACCAACTACATACCAAATTATAGCAACTACTACTAAGTACTACCTACTATAAAAATACCTATAGATTCCCACTCTCCATACACAAATAATTTTCTACTACTACCTACCTATACCTATACTATATACTACATATATACCATATATAGGAGTGATAAGGACACTACCCCCGAGTGATTTATGTAAGGCTCGAGAGGAGGGGCGCAGCCCCTCTGACGGGCCGACCGCGCGTTAGCTGAGGGGGGCGCAGCCCAAGGTAGATAGATATAGGAGGTACGCTGGTAACTCTGTAGCCAATGAAAAGTGCGAATGGGTATGACGTCATAATGAATCCCAAGTCCCACTTGGTAATGAAGATTGAATTGATTTCACCTACTTAATACACAAGTAAAACTGATTATTGATTTTTGTGAGCATTTTATTTTAACTTTTAATGCTCGTTTTGGTTATTTACGTAAATAATAATTGGTAAATAACGTTAGGGTGATATAAACCTTCAAAAAAAAAAAAAATAGGGAAACAACAATGCCAGTTTAAACTAGTTCACTTTTGAACATTATTATTAATCATTATTATTAAAACATAATAGGAATATTGAAACAAAACATAATTGTGACGTGGGAAATAAATAAAATTGTTTTTGAAAACTCATTATAAACTTTTATTTTTAACAGTAATTATTTTTCTTTTTTTTTCATACTTCCTATCTGGAAAATTAGTGGATCGTTCAAGGGATTTTTGTTGTGCCCTTTGTGCATTTAAATATTTTATCCTCAGCAGTATGCGCATTTTGCAAAAAGATTCTATCAACTTGTTGTCAATTTGAAGAGATGCAACTTTTGATGTAAAGTATTCCGTTGTTTTTTTGCAGTTGGTGGGTATTTTATCTTTTGTATTATAAAGTAGGTTTGTAATTTTCGACTAAGTCATAGCCAACATGACCATTCCAACTTTCGATGTTCTTCAAGATTTGTAACTTTCATCGTGGATTACTTCACCAAAAGTCGTTAATTCAGATTTTTGAATAGATCGAACGAACGGTAATTTAACTTAAGATTTTCTCCGAGTAGTGTACCTATCCATTTTTCAAAATTTTATGCGGTATTCAACAACATCGGTAAAATGTACACCAAAAAATCTCATTCTCCAACTTTACACATTCTCTTCATTCATGTACCTAGGGCAAAAGAATGAAGCATATAATCATGGAAATACACACCATAATCAATCATTGTGCTAAATTTGAACAAAATTGGAATCAAAAAATGTTTCACAAAAAAACCAAGGGGTACCTCTGCAATTTTTTAAAACTTATCAGTTGTTGATTTTTTACTCTCCTATAAGTACAGATAAAAACCTGCAGTTTTCAGGAAAGTTGTTTTTTTACCAGAAAATAAAGAGAAAAAAGTACAAAACACGCACAAACAATGAAAAAGAGTTTAAACTCGTAAATTAATAAGTAGTTTCATAGTTTGCTTGAGGGGAATTCAAGAAATACTGACGAGTGTTTTATGGTAGGAAAGACTTCTCCCTTCAAAAGGTAGAATTTCAACCCTCCAAATAAAAGAGAAAGGTAGAAGAAGGGTTTAATTTTGTAATGGGTAGGGGCCTCGGGTCTGTGCTCTAGGGGTTCAAAATGTACTTGTCAGTGAGAGGATTTAAGAATTAAGGATTTAAGACAAATTTATTCAGCAACATAAAACATATAAATTAATACACAATAGAAAAATAACGAATAATAGGTTCAGCAATAGGCTATCGCCCGTGAGAGGGATTCAATGTGACGTTTTAGCGTCCTTAGCAACCGATTTGGAGAGGGGGTCGCCCTTAGTTACCAGCGTACCTCCTCAATCTATCTACCTTGGGCGCAGCCCCCCGGTGCCAGGGGCGCTCAGCCCCTGGTATAGTATAATACTATTAAGTTATAATTATATTAATATAATTATATAATATAGATATAGTATTATACTAGTATTATAGAACTATCACTGTTCAGGTTTTGGATACTGCGCCTGGAGAGAGGACAAACTTTGCGTGGTGCATACTTTGTACATAGAAGGCTAGTAGATATGCGGCACGACGCAGAAGTTTCCCGATTTACCCATCGTTGTCGAAATGTGGTTCAACATTCACAAAGAGAATGCCAAGATACCCAATAATGACTGGAGTTCACAGAACGCTACTGAAGAGTAAAAAGTGGTTAGATATCCTTCTGTAGAAACGATTTATGTGAACATATCACACAAAACTTTCATGTTTGGGTCAAAGAGAGGAAACTTCGTTAATGTAATAATCACAGGCTTCCCGAAAGGCAACCAAAATAATCATCGAAGTTATTTACTTGTTGTTATTACTGAACTCAGTGTATCCACATAGCGGATGTATTCATTTGTAAGAAATATCGGAGAAATATGGAGGAGTTGTTAACGAAGGTGGAATTCCAAATGAAAACATACGGTTACCTATAAAATATACTAATCGTTGAATTATCCTCTAGATCATACTTTGGAGTAAAACAATGATTTTTTTTAGCTTATGGAAATCAAAACACGATGATTTCCACATGCCACAAAAATCAATGGACTTCAAGGCTCTAACGTTTGATATTGCGCATTCAATGCAAATATATACTGAAGACTTCTGTCTTTTTTTTCAATCACAGACGGACAAACAATGGCAAGACTCATTTCAGTTGTTCTGAAACCTGTTCTGAGTGCAGAAGTATGAACATTCTTTCCGATTTTTAACTTCAAACCGAATTTGACATATAAGACTATCGCAATAATAATTTACGACATGTAAAACACTGATAACAGTGAATTATTTCTATATATTATTTTACCAAGCTAAAGTGAGCCCGACGATCTATCGAACGAAGTTTCCAGTTTCCCAGTAAATGATTGCAGCTCCTGTCATGGCTGATCGATCGTGCATCGTGGATCTATCTAGCCCAGCTACAGTTTTTCTTGCTAGTTTTGAAAGCCTAGCTACACGATCGGGAAATGGAGAGTAGTTGGTCGAAAGCTGGTTGACTTGGTAGCTGGTTGATTTGGAAGCAGAGAAAAATGCTTGGGTTTTAGTTTTAGATAATATCAAGATAGATGTTCAATAGCTTCAAATGTGCGAGTATTCAGCTGCCCTGGTAGAAAGGGCACTCAATGTCTTACCACTTTTATGGCGTTGATAGGTTTAGGTTCATTATTCAGTATATATATTTTTTTTAATTGTATCTGCCCAAGGAAAAACGTCTACCCCCCCCCTTTAATGTCATGTTTCAGGTTTTAAATCGCGATGAATCCGAATTTCAATTAGAAAAAATCTGTCCGTCCACCATCAGCTATCAAACTTCTTTTTTTTTCCTTTTTTGCGCTTGACTAAATAACACACTTGT